>PVLD010027273.1:0-20931 GCA_004027595.1 Dinomys branickii | reverse complement strand
TTTAAAAAAATACAAGTACAAAAACATATTAACAAACAGACACCAATTAGCATAAAAAATAGTACAATCACAACTAATCTATAGACAAGGTGACATGGTCTCAACAGTGGTTATTGCTTTATCCATTGATATCTTCGAAGTGTAAATATATGAACCAATATGCAGACATGCAAATTTAGTCAATTAATCCTCTCAACAACAGAAAAAACACAAAAACCAAAAATCCAAAGACAAAAATCAAAACAGGCAAACAACAACAACAACGACAACAAAAAAAAAAACCCACCAATAGTTGCTGCTTTGCATATTGATATCTTCGAAATGTGTGTTCAGGATAACACGTACAGACATACAAGATTGATCAAATAACCCGTCATCGATTATTTCTTAGCATTAAGTGATATAATACAATAGTAGAACCATGTTAGCCCTCCTGGATATATGTATATTCATATTAAAGCTGATCTTGAGCTCACTTGGTAGCCCAGGCTGGTCTCGAACTTGCAACGATCCTCCTGCCTCAGTCTCCTGAGCGCTGGGATTACAGGCATGCACCACCATGCCCAGCTGGCAATAGCTTTTCAGTATGAAAAACATGCGGTGGTAACTTCAGACGGATATGGTCGAAGTTCAGCTGCGAGGTGCCGGGGAGCGCAGCATCGCTGACGTGCCGGAGTCATCAGAAGCATCAGCGATGTTCCACAGAGGCAGCACAGCGGCCAGAGAGGAGAGAGAGGCTGGGAAAGGTCGGTCAGCTAGGAGTCTGGTCACATGCCGCAGGGAGAAAGGCGCGCCCTTCTGCTTCCGGGTCCCAGCTCACCCGGAGACCTTCACCTCCATGGCTTCCGCACCCTTCGACCTTGACAAAAAAGGAAAACTCATTTTACTGTGCACACACGTCTATAATTCGTACAAATGGTGTTTTTTCTTTCCTCTTTGCTTTTGGGCTACAAAGAGAATTCAAGGGCAGCCTGAACTGCATAGCAGGACCCCCGCCCCGCCTCCAAAAAACAAGGAGGAGAAGGAAGAAGGGAAGGGAAAGAGAAAGGGAAAGGGAAGAAACCGGAATGACACCGTCTATTTCCTAGCAGAGCACTGTGAAGATTAAAGCCCTGCAGACGGTCAACAGGGCGCTCGCTGTGCCCAACACATCCACCAGGGGGCAGTGCACGTCACCGAACACCGCTCAGCGTACTCCGGCCTGGCTGCCACCGCGCGGTCGCGAAGCTGAGTAGATGCGGCCCCGCTCACGGATGAGCGCGAGGGGCCGCCACGCGCGCTCCGGGACCCTCTGCGTGCCGTGGGCCGCACGACGATGACGTCCTGCACCCCTCTCCGCGGGGCCCAGGGCACCGCGCTGTGCATGCGGGCGTGCACACCCGCCGAGCCTGAGCTGCGCAGGCGCAAGGAGTTTTTTTTTTTTTTTTTTTCCTTTAGTCTTTTTGAGACAGGGTCTTTCTACGCAGTTCTGGCTGGGTTTAAGCTGACTTTGTAGCCCAGGCTGACCTTGAACTCGCAACGATCCTCCTGCCTCAGCCTCCCGTGTACTGGGATTACAGGCGTGCGCCACCACGCCTGGCTTGACCTGCGGGTCTTACTCGGTATGCTGGGCGAGTCGGTCTTACCTGGATCCTTCTTATTTAATCTCGAGGAGGAGCCTCAGTGGGAGCAGTAAGAGAGGCTACCAAATCCATACTGTACGGCAAAAGAGTGCTGCAGGCTGCAGGTGGTGGTGCATGCCTGCAATCCCAACAGTCGGGACGCTGAGGCAGGAGAATTGCTTCGAGTTCGAGGCCAGTCTGTTATACATAGTAAGGCCCTGTCTCAAAAAATCCGAACCAAAACAAAAAAGGATGCTGGGATAAGACTGCAGAATAAACTTTAACTGCTTCATAGCCACAGAGCAGTGAAATGATAACTTTTGAAATTATCTTTTCTATTGGGAGTCCCTGGAGCTGGTTATTGGTCAAAGTACCACAGTCTTGAAAAAGGCATCCTGCCGGACAATTACAGTGGATAGTCTCTAGGCAACATTACCCGCCCACGATACTAACTTTGCAGTGTATAAAATAAACGCCCCTACTGTTAAGTCAGTCCTCTTGCTCATCAGGCAAGAGGTGACTCCACCTGACCCTGGCTATCTTCTCCTGTCTTTATTTTCTAATCCTCTTGCTGTTTTCTCCTGGGGACCACGGAGAGACCATAGAGTCCCATGCTCTTCTACCTGACAAAATTATTTGCAACTTTTCTTCCACACATTAACAACTAACATTATGAACTACAGGCCTTATCCGTAGTGAATAACTTAAATAAAATAACACTCCCTGCCGTCAGATGGCAGAGCAGGCTTCTTAGCTGATAAATGTTCTAGTATGACCTCAAAAACACACAGAGTAACAATTTCCCCTAATTTCAACTTTTGGATTTTTTTGTTTTTTTCTTTTTGAGACGGGGTTTCGCTATGCAGTTCAGGCTGGCCTTGAGCTCAATTTGTAGCCCAGGGTGGCCTGGAACTCCCAGTGATCCTCCTGCCTCAGCCTCCTGAGTGCTGGTATTAAAGGAGAGCGCCATCACGCCTGGCACTTTTGGATGATTTTTCTGAAAAGTTTAAATAGGACTGCAGAAGGCCAGCCGTGGTGGTGCAGGCCTGTAACCCCAGCACTTGGGAGACGTAGGGCAGGAGGATCATGCGAATTTGAGGCCAGCCTGAGCTAATAGTGCAGAGGAAATAAAGAACACACATGTTGGGATGTCCAACTTGCTTTAATATAGCAGAGCTCCAGTAATGTATGTTTCTGACCCAGGTTAGTATCCAGGTCACAGAGTTGAATGGAAGAAAAACCACACAGCACCAGGACCCTGTCTTTGTTTTTTGTTTTTGAGACAAGGTCTCCCTATGTAGTTCAGGCTGGCTTTGAACTCACTATTAGCCCAGGATGGACTCAAACTCCCACCAATCCTCCTGCCTCAGCCTCCTGAGTGCTGGGATTACAGGTTTGTGCTACCACACCTAGCTTCTTTGGTTTCTTTTTGAGACTGGGTCTTAATGTTGCCCACGCTGGCCTTGAACTCTTGGGCTCATGTGATCTTCCTGCCTCAACCTCCAGAGTAGACGGAACTATAGGCATGAGCCACTGTACCTGGTGGCTGTACCTTTTTAGGTACTGGAGATGGAACCCAGGGTCTCAGTTGCTTGGTTCTGGGTGCTGTAGACTTTCAGTGATTCTTTTCAGGTCCTTGGAATAAAGAATAGGACATGTGAAAAAGGTAACGAGGCTTTCCATCTATTAAAAGTAGGAAAAGCAGTGTACTCTGCAGAGACAGCCCCTGAGAGAGCTGGCAGCCACCACCAGGTTAATGGCAGGCTTTTGTGTCCCACCCCCTTCAGGCTTACGTCATATCTAACCATCCTATCAAAAGTTTGCTTTGTTTTATGCCAAAAGAATTGTAGATAGTACTTTCTCATTGGTCCCAAGTGCAGCACTTGGGAACTGCTTTCTGCCCAAGAGTCCTGGATCTCTGTGATTGACAGGTCACTCCCACTTGCTCAGCCAGTTGGCCACACCCTAATCTCCTGCCTTATTTGCCCTGAGCTGCCTCTCCAGATCTTTTCATTTCTTACAAGGCATCTCTGAGATGTTACAGTGCTCATGTTTTCCTTATAATTTCGATCTCCCTGCCTTAGCCTCCCAAAGTGCTATAGGGTCCATGGTGGCTTGGTTTTTACAGCATATCTTCTGGACCTTTCAGTTCCTTAGGTTTACCATATATTGGGAATATTGCATCTGTTCATAGAACAGCAGGTCTGAAATGTTTTTGACATGGGAAAGAAAATTAAACCAATGCCGTTTTGTGTTCCAGTGCCATTTTAAAGCTTAAGTTTCTGTTTCCTTAAGTTTCTTGTAAATATTGCCATAGTTACCTAACCTGATACCACCCATACTGTGATAAGACTGCTTGTCCCTGTGTAAAATGTCAGATGCTCTGTTCCTTTGTCATGAGCTGAGCCCAGGCCCTGTGGTATTTCTGTAGCTGCACTAAATCATATCAGCACCATGCCCAACCCAGAACTAGACTCAGAACTAAAACTGTGTAACTGTTCTCCCCTCCCGCCCTTCGGAGCTGGTGCTCAGTCATGTACTGGGTGCCCACCCTTGGCCCAATAAACTTGCCTGTCTCTGCGTCTGGCCTCCACGAGTGACTGAATTAAGTAAATGCCTTTGCTGCAACATTTGGAGGCCCCAGTGAGATCCCCACAGCCAGCCCTCCAGGAAGGCACCAACATGGACCCCAGTCTGTGACCTGGGACCCCACTGGTGCCTTGGCTGAGTTCACTGGACCACCGGCTAGGAAGAAGGATTGAGTGCCACAGAGTGACACAGTGAAGGCTTCCTAACCACACTTGGTAAGGTTTGGCTTTGCTTTTGGCTCGTCCTGGGAGCTACTTTGCCCAGACTGGAACTGTGAAATTTGTGGACCCGACCTCTGGATGCAGTGGTCATTTGTCGTTTGTCCTGACTCACATGGGTCTGGGTTTGGGAGGCTGTGGGAGCCCTGTCTAACAAGCCCAATGTCTTGTTTGTTAAAAAAAAAAAAAAAGCAGTCAGGTTTATTTTCCTGAAGCTAGAAATACTTGTTTTTCATGTTTATCTGTGAGTTCTGTTTCGTGTGTGCTCGTTTGTGTAGTTGTCTCCCCTGCACGTGAGATTGTAGGTATCTGCTGCCTCCATCCTTGCTGCCTTCGTGATTGTGAGCAGGATCCTATCCAACCCGCCTGGACCCTTCTTCACTGCCACTGTGACCTGAGACCCTGATAAAGATCAATTAGCAAAAGCAGTCACTGACAGCACAGCTGTGTCCAATCTGCTGAGCCTGGGACTGCTGTGTGGGTTTCTGGTAGAGTGGGCTTGGGAGGGACTGAGGTAGGAGATAGCTGATCTACAGTGCAGTTCAGATTGTCGGTATGGGGGCCGCACCCTCTAAGCGCGCTGTATGAGAGTGTATAATTTAGAACTCTGACAGATTAAGAATGATTATGGGGCAAAGGTAAAGCTAGGGAGGCTGAAAGCACTGTGTGAATGGGAAGGGCCAGCATTTGGTACTGGATGGCCAGCAGGAGGGACTCTGGACCCTCAGAGAACCAGGCAGATTTGGGATGTAGTTATGGGCAAGCCTGGCCCCCCGAGCAGTTTCCTTATAGTGACTCTTGGTTGCATGTAGTCCAAGTTTTTCCCCCTTGGTTCCGAATGTGTACATGTGAGTCCCCCGAGCGTGTCCTCCTTTTAAAGGAAAAAGACCATTCTGCATAGCCACAACCGGGAGTCCCACCCTCCGCCCCAGAGCGGGATGATGCCCTTGCTGTGCTCCCATGGCTTGCTGTTCCACCGCCTTATCCAGCCCCTTGCCGGGCCTAGTGGCAGCCGTTGCTAGATGTGGGGCCAGACTCAACGTCCACAGCCCTGGGGCCCCCTCCTTTGTGCCAGGTGCCCGTGGCTGCGAAGACAGAAAGACACGATGGTTTGTGTCCCTTTTGTACTAGTGACCTATATGATTGAAAATCCCAAACCCACCCTCGATCACCCAAGCAGAGAAGGTCTTTATTTCCTGAACAAGAAAGAAACAGCTGAGGTGGAGAGACGGCCCAGCCTTACTGAGAAGAAGCATTCCAGTAGATTAACTAGTACCACCATGTAAAGACAGTAAAGCCATGGTGTAGCCACAGGTTCCCATTCATAAAACCCTCACAGGACAGTACCAATATCTGGCATTTTTTACATTTGTTAAAGCAGAAAATTCCTTCCTGCCTTTAAGGGCTATGGTGTGATGTGACCCTTGGCTAAACTGCTTTAAAAATCCAGCTTGCTGTCGCAGAGCTTTACTGCAACTGCAGACATTTAACTTTTTTTCTTTTCTTTTCTGTGGTACTGAGGATTGAATTCAGGACCTTGCGCTTGCCAGGCAGGCACTTTATTCCACTGAGCTACATCCCCAGCCCACTGGATGACATTTAACAGTTAAATAGCTTTATAAAATAATTTTGGCTTAAAAGTAAAACATAAATTATAGCGTGAACGGAGAGGGACAAAAAGCCTTTTATGTTTAATTTTCCTAAAGAATTACATAAAGGTTTTCTTACAATAGTTCTGCCCCGAGTACTGAAGCAGCAAATAAAGCTAAAATAAATATTTTGTTTTAAAAGGTGCTCAAGCCCTGACATTTTGGGTTTTCATAGCTGTGAAGTATTTATCATTTACATGAGTAATCATGCAGGGGGAAAAAAACCTACTCAAAAGTTTCACAGTCGAGTATAGAAAGGTTTCCACCTCACTTCAGAGTTAAAAACATTAGAAATGATCTTGAGCCTGCCCTTTGGAGGGAAATTGGGCCTCGAGAACTGAACTGCAGTACCACTGAGCCCAACACACTTAGCACCCAGATCTTCCTGGTTCCATAGCCTTGTGAAAGTAACTTCTGGTCTTACATGTGTGACTAAGAACGGAACATGTCTGTGTGTGCACGTGTGTTTATTGTCCCTAAAAATTTGGCACAAGTCAGAGATAATTGCCTATACTGACAATCTATACTTTAAAATATAATGTAGCAAAAACAATTTTTCTTTGAAATTATTTAAGCATCTTTTCTACATCATAAAAATTATTGTTGCCCACCCCCCAGGTGTTTAGTAACTGGCATCAGGCTTCAAGGGTAAAAAAAAAATTGATAGTATTTTTCATAGATAAAAAAATAAAAAAATAATGCCAGTAAAACCAGACTTATGCTTATGAAAAAAAGCTCTCTTTTTTTTGGTACTGGAAATCGAGCTCAGGACCTTGTGCTTGCCTGGCAGGCACTTATGCCACTGAGCTATATCCCTGGCTCTAAAAAAAATCCTTTAGGGCTGGGGATATAGCTCAGTGGAATAAGCGCTTGCCTAGCAAGTGCAGGGTCCTGAGTTCGATCCCCAGTACTGCAAAAAAAAAAAAAAAAAAGAGAAGTCTAAAAAAAATCCTTTAAATTGTAAATATTATCTATAAAGTAAAAATACTTGTTAGCAAGTCACCTGAGTTTTAAAGCCTTGTCCAAGGATTTGGTGCCTTTTAGTTTAGCCTAATGTTTCCCTGCTACACCCTCAAAGGGAGATGTTAGGCATCTGGCTTTGGCCCTCCCAGACATGAGAAGGAAGACATAGCTGGGGACATCTGGGACCTTGGTGTCATTCTGTGGCACACCTGTCCAAGAAGCTAGACCCAATGGCAGCAGGTTGGCCTCCCTATATACAGGCCATGGCTGCCTCCACCATCCTGGAAAAAGAGGCTGAAAAGCTGAACTTGGGACAGACTTTAACAGTGTACACCCCTCATGCAGTTACAACCCTTGTAAGGGCCCCGACACCAGGGGGCCCTCCTTGAGGATCCCAGGTGAACCACCACAACCACCCAGGCTCTCATCCCAGCCCCACTCTTCCCACATGCACAGAGCCACTCAAACATGACTGCATCAAATTAGTCAAGATGGTCTACTCGGCACCACCGGACCTGCAAGACTCCCCCTCCAGGACCCTGATTTGACCCTGTGTTCCGAGACCAGCAGTATGGTGAGAGATGGGCTCTGGAGGGTGGGAGCAGCTGTTGTCACAGGAGATCAAGCTGTTCAATCAAAAACACTTCCCCCCTGGGACGCCAGCCTGGAAAGCCAAGCTGATAGCCCTCACCTGGACTTTGAAATTGGAAAAGAACAAAAGGGTCAATATCCATACTGACTCCTGCTTCGCTTTTGCCACCTTCCACGTGCATGGGGCCATCTACAGAGAAAGAGGTTAAAAAAAAAAACAACAGGTAAAAAAAACCCACGAGAAATATTAGGATTGCTACAGTTTGACTGCCAAAAAGGGTGGCTGTTATACACTGCCCCACCACCAGGAGGGACTCTGTAGTAGCCCGAGGCAATTGTGCTGTGGACTTAGCAACAAAACAGGTGGCCAGTCTGGAGGCCCCGTCCCTGAAAAAGTACTTGTAGCACTCTACCTAAAAGTGCCTTTCTGTTCAGAGACTGTGTCAAAGTGGGCTGAGTCAGAGGGAACCACTGATAAAAACAGGTGGTGAGTGCTGCTGGGAGAGATTGTGTTGCTTCGTGGGTCTTTGGGACACTTTGTGGTACAGGACCTACATACTCGCATTCATTTGGAAAAAACTGCTATGGTGGAGTTGCTGCACCAGTGTGTTTATATCCCCAGACTTTGGGCACTGTGCTTCTCTGTGCCTGAAACATGTGAACTTGGTGCCCACAGCCTGCTCAGCAACCCCACTTCCAGCCCAGCGTCTGGAAGTACGGAACCACCCCCTTGAGGATGTGGAGACTGACTTCACCGAGGTCAAGCCAACAACTGGGAATCAAAAATACCTGCTGGTCCTTATTTGCACCTCCTAAGGTTGGGTGGAGGCTGTCCCAACTAGGACTGAAACTTTGACAGAGGCAACCAAGGCCTTTTTGGAGTTGATCGTCCTCTGGTACAGACTCCCATTACCATCAGGTCAGATAATGGGCTGGTGTCAAGTAGTCCAGGAGCTAGCCTTGGCTCTAGGGGTAAAATGGAAACACCACACAGCTTACCCGCCCCAGAGCTCTGGGCAGGGAGAGAGGCAGAACTGCACCCTCAAGTCCACCTTGGCTAAGCTCTCCCAGGAGATGGGTGCAACTTGAATAGCTGTATTGCTATGGCCCTCCTCCAATCCCAGTGTACACCATACCAAGATGACCTCTTGCCCTTGGGGATCATGACTGGATGGGCTCTCCCATCGATGCCCATGATAAAAGGGCTCCAAGAACTTGGGTCAATCGACCTTTGTCACCAGATGAAGGCACTTCATCAGGTCCTTGAGGAGCTACAAGAGACCATCCTGGGATGTCACCCAACCCTTTGAACACACCCTTGTATCCTTTCCAGCCTGGGGACCAAGTTTTGGTCAAGGGCTGGAAGGATGAGCTCATCCAGCCTCAGCGGTGCCTATGAAGTCATACCAACCAGCCCCGCTGCTCCTAAAGTTTCAGAGCTTGTTCTGGGGATCCATCACTGTAGAGTCAAATGATGGACTGGAACCAGACCAACGCCACCTGGCAAGCTAACCCTGCCAAGTAATAAGACAGTGTCTCAGAGAGAGAGAGAGACAGAGAGAGAGAGAGAGAGAATACCAGCTTTAAGATGACTATCCATGTCACCCTCTCCCTGTTCTTCCTTGGGTCTGTGGCCAGGTCAGACCATGGAACTGGTTTAAAAATTCACAGTGACTTGGATATTGGAAGAGTGATTCTAAATGGGACTGTTTGGCCAGGAAGGTGGACACCCCTTGAGATGCACTGACTCATACAAGGACTGAGAGCTTTTCCTGCCTATGGGGCCCTAACAAAAGGTTAAAAGATGAGATGAACTGGGTTAGGACTTATTTTTGCCCAGGAGACCAGGCCAAGGGCTGTGGCTGCACAGATGAGTTCTACTTTATTTGTTCAGAGATGACCAAAAATGTTTATTACTATTCGTAAAGTCACCCAGGCCTCGATTTGCTCCCCCATAAAGTCAGCTCTTGGGCTTCAGGACAATTTGCCTATACCTGGTTCCAGTTCAGAGCTGGATCCTCAGCCACTACCACTACCAGCAACCCTGCTGGAAGTTTATTTAAAAATGCTGTTTTTATGCCAACAAGTCTGGAATCATCAGAGAGACTTTAGCCAGGGTCTGTGAGCGCCTCAACAAGAGAGCAAAAGACCGTCAAAATTCCCAAGGGTAGCATGTCCGATGTACAATCAGAATCCCTGGTGCACTTTACTGACAAGTTTGGCTGGGCCCTTGGTGATCTGTACAGCCTTGTGATTGGGCCCTGCCTAGTCAAAAGGGAGACAGGGAGAATTCGAGCTGGACTGGACCAGGTACAGCTTCTGGTGTTGGCAGAAAACCCTGGTGTCAACCTCTATAGATAAATTTAAGGACCCCTCACCAGCTTAAGAAGAGGAGCGTGTCCTTGGGGGGGGTGACATGGGTAAGAAAACTAAACCAACTCAGTTTTGTGTTCCAGTGCCATTTTAAAGCTTAAGTTTCTGTTTCCTTAAGTTTGTTTCTTATAAATATTGTCATAGTTACATAACCCGATACCACCCCATACTCTGTGATAAGACTGCTTGTCCCTTATGTAAAATGTCAGACACATTTATCCCTTTGTCATGAGCTGAGCCCAGGCCTTGTGGTATTTCTGTAGCTGCACTAAATCATATCAGCACCACCCCCGACCCAGAACTAGACGAGGAACTAGAACTGCGTAACCGTTCTCCCCCTCCGTCCTTTGGAGCTGGTGCTCAGTCATGTACTGGGTGCCCACCGCCAGCCCAATAAACTTGCCTGTCTCTGTGTCTGGCCTCTGAGGGTGACACAATTAAATGAACACTTTTTCCGCAACATTTTCACTCGGGACCCTTTCTGTTAGAAATGATTGAGGACGTCATCTTTGTGTATGTGATGACCAGTATTTAATCTTATTAGAAATTGAAATGGAAATTTAGCGGATGATTATTAACTCACTAAAAGTAGCTGCAATACACCCATTACTTGCTAGCATACCTTGCATAATTTTCATGAAGAAGAACTGTATTTGCCACAGTCACACTGTCACGACTTGCATCTAGGTGGTGCCCAAAACCTCATGCAGTCATAGATGGGGCTTTTTCAGAGGTGGTTGAATCTAGAGTGGGTAATTCTGGAAGTGGCTCATTGCACAGTGCTGGGATCAAGGGCACTAGGATGGCAGGTGTGAGTGTTGACCGCCCTGAGTAGCAGATAAGATACAAGGGACAGGAAGATGCTGTTAAGGGCCCTTACTTGTCTCTCTTGCTGTCTTCTGCCATCATGAACTGTGTCCCCTCTGCCATGAGCCACCCTGCCTTGGAGCCAGCCGATTAAGAACTGAAATCGCTACAGACTGTGAGCTAAGCAAACCTTTGCCCTTTAACTGTGGGTGTCAGGAATTTTGTCTCAGCAATGAGAAAAGTAATTCAAACACCCACAAAATTTGGTTTTGATTGAGAAGGCCCAGTTTTACACAGTGATTGTGTGTGTGTGTGTGTGTGTGTGTGTGTGTGTGTTGCTCGGTATTGAACCCAGGCCTTTGCACCCCTGGCCCTTTTGAAATTTCTTGTGGTTTTTTTTTTTGGGGGACAGTCTCTCTGTGTAGCCTGTACTGACCTCAAACTCATGCTAACCCTCCTGCCTCCTGAGTGCTGGGATTACAAGTGTGTGCTACCAGGCCTAGTCTACTGTTTTGGGACGTGCTCTGTCTTAGATACTCTTCTCACTGCTAAGACAAAATACCCAGCACCCAAAGTTACAGGGACGTGTTAGGGACCACAGATTATGACTTTGAGGCTAGGGCCCAGAGGCCTTCATCGAGGCCTCAGTGGTCCCGTGATACTGTGACGCCCCAGGGCAAGAGTGCACCAGCTAAAGACGTCCCGGCTCCCTGAGAACCCAGAAGTAATAAAGACAAGGTCTCACCTGGGGGAAAGACAAACTCTTTCTTAACTTGCCACCTCTCCCCACCACCCTTGTCAGCATAAGATCCTCCTCAGCGTCTGGCACCCACAACTGTTTGACTCAGCCAATGGGCCCTCGGTTATTGTGTGCACCCAATACACAGCAGCTACCAGTGTCTGCTGCTGCCCATCCCAAGGCGCTGACCTCCCAGCTTCCACATACGTTGAAAGTGAGTCTCTGATTTTCTTTACCCCTCACTGTACACCACGTTAGGCAGACTGGGAGACTGATGGGCCCTCGGTAGGGGGAAGTTTTATTTAGTCCACAGTCAGCAGGCTCTGAGGCAGGGTGGCGCGGCAGAGCAACAGTTCATGGCAGCAGAAAACAACAAAAGCAACAAGCAAGACAGCAAGACAGACCTCTTTGTGTCCCTATATTGAATCTAGTCTGTCAGAATTAGGGCGGTGCCAAACTAGTCAGGGGACTGATCCAGCAGCCACCCACCCTCCACCCCAGCACCCTCCATCCTGGCACTGCAGCACAAATCAGCCACATGTTCTAGATTCAGCCAAGTCTGAAAAGCCCTTCCCCACGACTGCACAAGGCTTGGGCAGCATCTAGACACGAACCATAACACACCCCCACTGAATTTCCCAGGCTGGCTCCAAGTTTGCAGCCTCCTGCCTCAGCCTTCCACGTGCTGAGATTATAGGCACGTGCCTGAATCTCACCCAGACCAAATATGACATTTTAAAGATTATGTATCATTTTAGATGGTGGTGATGGTTTCATTTAAAAAATTACCTTTATTTTTTCAACTTTATTTTTCCTTGTAACTTCCAAATTGTGACCTTGAAATATGCCAGCAGTGTTTCAGAGTGTTGAATACCTCCATAGTAAGGGTCACCCTGGAAGCTGGGTGTGACAACACAGCCTGTGACCCTGGTACTCTGAGAAGCCAAGGCTGGAAGCTCTTGAGCTGGGACCCAGCCTGCGCAGGTTAGCGTCTCAAAGTGGTCCCATCTCAGAATGGAAACAAAAAGGTCTCTGGATGTAGTGCAAAGGCCCTTGAAATTTTTTCCTCAAAGCAGTATAGCTTAGCCAGGGATACAGCTCAGCAGCACAGCACCTGCCTGCCTGGCAAGCACAAGGTCCTGAGTTCAATTCCCAGTAAAAAAGAAAGTACACTTTAGTCGTATCGGTGTTAGTGCTACTGTATGGACCGAGCATGTCCCACACCACTCAGGTTTGGAAATCCTAACCTCTAAGGCGCCATGGTTTGTGTCTAGATACCCCCAAAGCCTCGTGCACTTTTAGATGGGACTTTTTCAGAGGCAGCTGAATCTAGAGTTTGTGACTGATTCATACTGCTGTGTTGGGATTAGGGGTACTGGGGTTAAGGCTGGGTGATTCCTGGATCAGCCCACTGACTGGGTTGGCGCTGCCCTAATCCCAGCAGTGTAGATAAAAAGGGGCAGAAAGAGGCTTGTTGCCCTCCGCCACACCACCTCGCCTTGAAGCAGCTGAGTATGGACTGAGACCTCCACAAACTATGAGCTAAATAACCTTTCTCCTGTTATCTTCGAGTGTTGGATATTTTGTCTCAGCCACATGAGAAAACTGAAACAGGGGGTATTAGCAGGTGGGGGCCTCTGGTGGGTAATTAGGTCATGAGGGTGGGACCCTCAATAACAAGATTAGTGCCTTTATAAGGTGACATTTTCTGCCAGGTGTGCTGGCACATGCCTATAATTCTAGCCACTCAGGAGGCTGAGGCAGGACTGTTGCAAGTTTGAAACTAGACTGGGTAACATAGAATACATCCCAACACTAGAGAGAGAGGGAGAGACTAACTCTCTTCTCCGCCCTGTGAGGACACAGCAGAAGGCAACTGTGTGCAGACCAGTAAGGGCCCCAGCTAGACCTCATTCCCCTGCACCGCGATGCCGTGAGCAGCGTGCGCAGTGTAAGTTCCCAGCCTGGGGGATTCTCTTACAGCAGCCTAAGCTGAGAGAGACCACAAAACAGAAGAGAACTATGTGCTGTCTAACAAGCTAGCAGGAACTGTTCATTTGTTTTTGAGACCAGGTCTTGCTTTGGAGTCCAAATCGGCCTCAATTTCAGATCTTCCTGCCTCAGCCTCCTGCGTGGTGAGGTTATAGGCATGGGCCACTGTGCCTGGTTCTCAAAAACATTTTCTATATAATCTAAATCTGAGCTGGGTGTAGTGGCACACACCTGTAATCCTATCACTTGGGAAGCTGAGGCAGGAGGATGGCCATGAGTTTGAGGCCAGCCTAGGCTATCTATATAGGGTTAGGGTGAGCAACATAGTGAGTCCCCACCCACATCTCCAAAAACAAAACAAAACAAAACAAACAAAACAAAGCAAAACAAACACAACAAAACAGAACCAAACAGTGCATTTGGCCCACTCCCGTAAATCCCAGGAGTCTAGGAGTTTGAGGGACGAGGATTACAAATTTAAACCAGCCTGGGAAAGCTAGGCATTTACTTAGACTCCATATCAAAATAAATTTCTTTTTGGAGTGGTACTGGGGATCTAACCCAGAGCCTTCAGACTGAGCTGTCTCTCCAGGCCTATTTTTAGCTTTCTTTTGAGACAGGATCTTGCTAAGACATAAAACAGGCCAGGTTGGGCTCAAATTGATGACCCTCCTGCCTCATCCTCCTAAAGGGCTGAGGTTACTCTTTGCTCTTGTTCCAGACAGAGAATGGTTCCATTTCAAGAATCCTCACGAGTCACGGTCACTTCCTTTCCTGCCCTGACCTCTTGGCCATTAATCTGCTTATTATCTCTGTAATGTGATCGTCTCAAGAACATTCTACAGAGGAACTTTTAGAGATTAGGATTAAAAAAAAATCATCTCAGCATAATGTCCTTGAGAGCCATTCAAGTTGAGATTAGATTTTTTTTTTTTAAATCTCAGCATAGAGTCCAGAGATCAAGATGAAACCAGCTTCTCCCAATTTGGGTCTTTGTGTGGGGGCAGCAGAAGCTTGCCCAACAAAACCGCAGGGGGTGGGGAGTGGCCGAGCGCATTCACCAGGAAGAACAGAGACTAGTGCTGCTGGTAGCCTGGCCTGTGTGAGGCCCGGATGTGGTCAAAGCGCTGCCAGAACAAAGGCAGAGACAGAAAAGCCAAACAAACAACCACAAGACAGAGCTGTTTATAACGTTCACATATGTTTTGAGGTGAACATAGGTTTTCCTTTCTGTGTGGTAAATACCTAAGAGTGTCACTGCTAAACCATATGGAAGCTGGGCGTGGTGACACATGTCTGTAATCCCAGCACTCAGGAGGCTGAGGCAGGAAGATTGCGTAGAGTTTACATAGTGGGGCCCTGTCTCAGAGAGAGAGAGAGAGAGAGAGAGAGAGAGAGAGAGAGAGAGAGAGAGAGAAAGACAATAAACCAGATGGAATTACAACACTGACCCCCCCCTTTTTTTTTTGAGACAGGGTCTTGCTTTGTAGGCTGACCTTGGACTCATTACAGAGCCCAGGCTGGCCTGGAGCTCATGGTAACCTTCCTGCCTCAGCTTCCTGAATGCTGGGATTGGGATTGTGGGCATATACCACCATGCCTGACCCCATGCAGACAGACTTTCAAAAGAAACAAACTATAATCCAGAATAGTTGAGCCGTTTTACATTTCCAACAGTGGGGGATCCAGTTACCCTATATGCTCGCTAGCATTTAATGTTTATTACAGACTGATCAGGCCGACAATCTCTCAAAAGAGTGGACAGCGAAGGCTTGAATAAGGGAGACAAATGGTATGATTTCAGGGCTCCAGGAGGTTCACACTCGCTAACAGAATTCGAGATTCTCCGGGGGCTAAGACTAATGAACTTGTCTGGGTGGCCCTTCTTTATTTAGTTTTCATCAAAGAAGAGGGATAATGAGGAAAGCTCAGGAATCTCAGCAGGAACTCAGAGTCAGTTCAGAGATTTTCCCAAGCAGTAAATCATGTCAGTCAGAAGAACTACCTTACCTCCAGGATGACATTTACTGTAGGAGCGCGGAGCCTGCAGCTGCAGTCTCCTTGTCGTTAATTGGGGTTGGAGCCAGATCTCCTCAGCTGTGGTCTTACCCTTGTCCTTAGAGGCATCATGGCTTCATAGGCCAGTATAGGCCTCAGAGGTGTCCAGTGGCTCACAGAGGTTCACTTAGTATGAGCTGGTTGCCCATATCCAGACAAGGGGCCTAGGCCTGGGACAGACTCATAAGTACGTAAGAAAAGCTAGTTGGTTAACAGTAAATCCTGCTCAGAGCTGTTTGCTAATGGTTTCCATCAAATGTTACCACTTTTTTTTTGAATTGGAGATGGAATCAGAGCCTTTACACTGAGCTACACAAATTTTTCTCAGAAACATTTATTACCAAGTTAATTTGAATACTATCTTCTAACAATGCAGTGTTTGAGAAGAAACTAAAAGTTGAGAGGAGTTCATAAAACTTCATTACTAATCAAGTTTGTGTTCTCTCATTGCTGGCATTGAACAGCAGACAATAAGGCTGACCTGATGCCTCTGCACCGACCTGCACGTTGGATTTGTCACTCAACCCGGGAACAGCTGACGAGCCAGGTGTGTCTGCCCACCACAAAGGGCAGCCCTGGCTGCGTCGCTATCTAAACAATCTGCACAGCCTTTTAAAGCAATTTTCCCCTGGCTCTCTTTTTCCTTAACGTTTGTTTTGAGAGAGGGTCTTGCTAGATTGCCCCAGTTGGCTTCAAATTTTAGATCCTCCTGATTCAGTCTCTCCGGAAGCTGGGGTCACAGACTTGTAACACTGTGCCGGGCTCAGAATGCACTTTTGAGCTCACTTTGTAGCCCAGGCTGGTCTTGTAAAGGCCGGAATGAGTGACTCAGTAGGGTTCAGTAGCATCCACCACGGGTCTGTGAGTGGTTGCTGGTGGGTCAGAGGCCCCCTGCAGCTTCTCAGGGAGCTGTTACCATGAGCGGAACCCAGTGGCTGACAGAAAACTAAGTGAGAAGCCAGACAGCTTCTGTTTTGTTTGTTTATTTGTGTATTTTGCTTTTTAGAGGAGTGGTGCTTAGGTAGGACAGGAAAAATACAAACTAAATAAGAAGGAGACAAGAAAAATTGATATTTTGAGGTGGGGCTTTTTTTGAGACAGGGTCTCGCGATGCAGTTCAAGCTGGCTTTGAGCTCACTTTGTTGCCCAGACTGGCCTTGAACTCACAATGATCCTCTTGTCTCAGCCTCCCAATTCTGGGATTACAGGCACGCATCACCACGCCTGGCAAAATTTTAAAAATTGTGCTTCATTGCAGTTTGAAGACATAAAAGTTACTTAAGCCTTTTTCCCTTCCAGGAAACTAATTGGAAAAAAGAATTCCTAAAGGTCTTGCAGATGGTAAACCTAGGCCCTGGACCCATCCTTTTCACCTGTAAATTGTATGTTCTCTGTCCCTAAGTGACATTGGTGGGCAGCAAACCTCAAAGTGCTCACAGATGGCTTGAATCCTGCCAGCCTTTCAGATGGGTAGCCTGACTGACAGTAGGAATGTTACAGAAAACAGACCAGACATGGGAAAAAATGGCACCGAGAGGGTTGAGGCAGTTTATTACACCAGTGGGCCTAACTGGGATCACTCCCAAGCATCACAGCCCCACCCAGCAGGGCTTTGGGACATTTCTAGGGAGGGCAAGCAGGGAAGTATAAAGGCAGATTTGGTGCATTGTGATTGGAAGGTTAGGTGACATCATGAGTTGCTAAGGGAGTTTAAACATCTCAAATTACAATGCAAGGTCATCAGTTAAGCATGGGTTACACAAAGGAAGAAATAGCCCATTATCAGACTTTTCCCAAACACGTCCATCTCATTTTAGTGGGCATTCTTGGCAGGCTTTATTTAAAATTTTATTTTCCCTTTCATTTCCTCTTCTTTTAGTTAATCAGAAAAATCATTTTCAGAGATGTTGGTATGTAAGGCTGTATAGGAAGCTTTGGACCTGAGGCTCATTTGGAGTCTGATACTGCTTGTTTAGTGGGAAATGCCTCTGGCCACCTAGAATAAGTGCCAGGAAGTATTTGTAGCCTTTACACAGGTCAACTTCTGTAAAATCTATTTCTAAGTCTTGCAAAGAGGAAAATCCAGCCTATTGGATACCAGGGGAGGTTAGGTCCAGATTGGGGTTCAGTCCTTGCACAGCTTTGACATCTGTTAATGGTTTGGGGTTTTTTGCAAAGGGAACAATAAAATACAGGACACATTTTATAAGATTATTTACAATAGTCACCCAAAGAATCATATGTAAGACAGCACAGGAAATCTGTCCACACACTAAAGACCCAAGGATCTAGTTGAGGGCCTGGATCCCACGGAAATGTCCTGCATGAGTCCAGCTGAAGACCTAGAGCCCATGACAATGCCTCCCATCAATCCAGCTGGAGGCCCAGAGCCCACAACAGTGTCTCATGCAGGCCTGTTTCACAGATCTATGCTGGAAGGCCCAAAGGTCAGTGGTGGAATCTAGGAAGTCTGTGCCAGTAGAATGAAGGATCTGTGCTAGCAGGCTGAGGGATCTACACTGGAGCCAGGAAGCGATGCTCAAAGAAAGAACCAGAGCTCCCCTAAAAAGTGCCACAACCATCCTCAGCAATAGTGAGGTCCCGAGCTCCTCCAATAATCCTCCAATAATCAGGAAAGCTTAGTTCCCATCAGGAAACCCAATGCAGCAAACTTCTCCAAGAGACCGGCAGCGCACCATTTTACCCTCTGGAGGCAGGAAGTGATGCTCAGAGTGAGGACCAGAGCTCCCCCAAAGTGAAGTGAAGGATTCTCAGTGCCAACAAGGTCCAAACCTCCTTATAGGATGGAAACAGCCAAGTTCATCAGGAAAGCCAGCGTGATGAGCTCCTCCAACAGGACCAACAGCTCCTTACAGCTTCTACCAGCTCCCAACTGCCTTTCTCAGCTCGCAACAGCCTTACTTCTCCAGTTCTGCCTCTTATGCTGCTGGCAGCAGTCCCTAGGTGCGCCTCCCACTCCCAGCACCACACTCAGTTCATCTGGGGGTTATAAGTTGACCACCAGTTATCAGTCCACTACAACATCTCTGACTAACGAAGCACAGATCAAGGCTAACTTTGGAATGTAAATGTAGCCCCTTAGATGCTGAGTCATAGCAGTTTTTCCGCCATGGGTGACGTCATGGTGATGTTTTACTCAGGCATGGGCCAAATTCTGCAGGACTATCATCCGATTGTCCTGTGAAGTCCCAGCACCGTTTAGGCCCATGTGGCCTCTTCCTGTTGTGCCCATTTAATTTCTCCCTTGGAGTAGCAGGGGGTTGGGTGTGGAGACTAAGAGGACAGTTTTAGGGTGTTGCATGCTGGGCTTCCAGGCTCTGTACTAAATCATCTGTTCCCTAGGCAGAGCTTCTACTGTCAATTTGGTGACTTCATCTGCTTCGTGATTGCCAAGAGTGATATTGTCTTTTACTTTTTGGAGTCCTTCATAATGGATAACGGTGGTTGTCTTAGGTTTCCAAATGCAGTCAGTTGAGAAATTTCATCCTTGTTTTTAATTTGTTTTCCTTCTGCTGTGAGAAGTCCATGTTCCTTGTATAGCATTCTGTGGGCATGAAAGGTGGAAAAGCATACCTTGAGTCAGGGTAGATGTTTACCTTTTTCTCTTTGGCCCAGTTGAGAGCTTGTATTAAGGCCCACAATTAAGCTCACTGAGCAGACCAGTTTTAAGGGAGAGGCTGGCTAGGAGCACCTCTTTTGTGGTAGCAACTACATAGCCAACCTGGTGTTTCCCATCCTTGACTGAGTTACTTCCACCCATAAACAGGGTGCACTCAGCATCAGACAAGGGCTCCATCTCCAGATCTGGGTAGCTAGCAAAGAATTCATCAGGTAAGGGGAGACAGTCATGGTGGTGGTGGGGGGGGGCAAGCTCAATGGGCAAGTGTTTAGAAGTTTAGTCCGTTGGAAAGTATCTTGGTTACTTTTCTCCCTCTGCTGAGACAAAATACCCAATGCCCGGAATTAAGGAAGGAAGGAAGGAAGGAAAGGTTTATTTAGCTCATAATCTGTGGAGGTTTCAGCATGTAATCAGCTGGCTCCAAGGCAGGGTGGCATGGCACAGGGCAACAGTTCAAGGTGGCAGAAGACAGCAAAACCAGCAAGAGTACAAAGAGGGACGAGCAAGCCTCTCTTCCTCCCTTACGCTGTAAGCAGGCTGCCCATCCCTCCCCGACAGGTGCAGCGCTTGCACCATCTCCTGCCCTCCTCCTGCACAGGATGAGGGTGTTTACAAAGTGAGGACCCTGGCAGCTGCCGAGTCCCTTAGTTAAACTTCTTCAGTTGACACAATGTATCAACCATTATGGAAACTAACTCAGGGATTTCCACAAAGTAGTTCTTGATACTAAGTGACAGGGCTGTTCCAGGATCAACATGTCCCTGTTGGGCTTTCTCACTGGGAGGAGGAGAATGTTCCAAGGTGGTTGATCTGGCTTCTCTTGATGTAGGGTACTGTTTAACAGCAACAGGGCTTGCAGTGTGACAGAGGTTGCTCACCAAGGGGGCATGATTAATTGCAAGCCCCGGAAGTAAGTCCTCTGCCCATACTACTGGACACAGGCTCTCAGAACTTCAGGCTGATGCAGGCACCATTCTTCCCAGAGTACAGTCAGAGTCAATACCAAGTTTGGAAAGCTGGGTGTGTGTGGCACATGCCTATAATCCCAGCACTTGGGAGGCTGAGGCAGGAGGATTGTTGTGAGTTTGAGACCAACCTGGGCTACAAAGTGAGCTCAAGGCCAGCCTGAACTGCATAGCAAGACCCTGTCTCAAAAAGACAAAAAACCAAACCAAAACAAAAGTTTGGAGCAGTGGGCCCGAGTGTAAGAGAAGCTGGCTGGTTTAGAGCAAAAGAAATGGTCAACCCCAGCTTGGGGAGGAGGCCATGTCCCAGGAGAGGAATGGGGCTCTCAGCATGTAGAATTCATGTTTGATAAAGTCTCCATCAATCTCAGTGGTCCTGCTCTGGCAGAAGTTCTTTTCGGAGGGAGTTCCCGTGGTGCTGACAACTTGGGCTTACTGCAGGGTCAAGGGAGCGACAGGCTGGGTTACAATAGGACATTCAGCCCTGCTGCCCACCATGAAAGTCATAGGTTTTTCTCTGGTTCTGGCAATGACTGTGGACTCCCAGGCTAATGGAGCCCAGTCTGTGCTCTTCGTTGGCATCAAAGAGAGGGAGAAGAGGCTCAGGCTGAGGTGGCCCCAGAGAATCAGGTTTCTCAGTGTCCCGCAGATGGAGGGGGCATTTCTCCTTCCTGTGTCCAAATGGTCTGCAGCCAGCACATTGGTCAGCCGCTAGGACAGAGGGTCTGTCCCCAGGTTTAGGCTGT
>PVLD010027272.1:0-20995 GCA_004027595.1 Dinomys branickii | reverse complement strand
GTCTCTCCACCCCTCTTCCCCTCCTTACTGCTTCTTCTCCCCCTTTCTCTTCAGCGTGCCCTCTCTCCCTCCTCTCCCTCTCCTTCCTCTCTTCTCCCGTTCTCTTTCGTTCTCTTCCTTCGTTCTTCTATCTGTTCTCGTCCTCTTTGTTATCCCTCCCCGCTGTCTCCAGCTCTCTCAGAGCCCCTACTCACTGCATTTTTCTTTCCCCTGTTGCGCCCTCTCTTTCCGTCTGCCTTCCTCAGCTCCCCCATCCTGTCCACCGCTTTGTCTCTCTGCAGTTCTCTTTCCCTTGCTCATGCTATTTCCCTCGCTTACTCTCACTAGCTGCCTCCTCTCTCTCTCCTTTCCTTTTCACCCCACGCCTCCAGCCCTCCTCCTCTAACTCCCCCATTCCTCTGTCGTTTCTCTCCCTCTCTTGTCCCTCTCCTGCTTTCCCTCCCTCAGTCCCTGCTTCCTTCCCTCTCTCTGCCTTCCCCTTCCCTTCTTCTCTTCCCCTGCATATAGCTCCCCTCTCCAGGAGCCCCCAGCTGCCTGGTGAATTCATTTCAGCAGCTACTAGGGATCAGCACCTGCCCTGATACTTGGTGGGGAAGATGAGTTTGAGATAAGATGGGCTGTTTCAATCTCAGCACATCTGTAATTGCATTACCATTAAATTGCACCGTTTTCCAAAGGTGAGAGCCCAGGGCCCTTGTGCTGGGCGTCTTCTGAAGCTCCAGTGCCAAGCCCTGCATGATGCAGAAGCCTCGGGCAGAGGGAAGAGTCCACCCAGCTTGATGTGTCCACGGTATTGGTCTCCTTTGTCTTCAGGGTCTCTTGTTTTCCATTTTATTTCAAAAGTTAAAGGATCCCTGGGAATCATTATTTCTAACCCTCTCATCTCACAAATAAAGAAATGGAAACTCAGAGAGAGGAAGGGAATTGCCCAAGGTCACACAGGCATGAACCACTGAGTCTGCAGCTGTCCCTCATTCTGCAGCCTTCCTGCAGTTCAGGTCTCTGGCAAGAAGGGAGGTCCAAATTATGAAGTAGTATTTTCAGGTTCTGGGGTGGTGACCTTGTGCAACATCTAAGGACCTATCTGATCTAGTGGGTGGGACACAAAAATACAAAATCTTGACTTCTTATGGTCTGTCACATTTGGCCAGGGATATAGAAAAGATAATTCAGCCTCAAGGAGAGGGCAAAGCTGGCAAATGCTGGGTGGGGACTGGATGCATGAGAGCTCCAGACAGATGGCCTGAGATGCAGAGCCAGACTCGATTTCCAGCTGAGACCTGGGGGACACAACTAGGAAACCAATACAGAATGCAGCACATCAACTGAGGCAATAAGACAGCGGCCGGCAGTGGGGATTATAACCCAAGAGTGCACCTAATCTGTGCCTGCCCTGATGCTGGGCTAGCAAGGAGCTGGGGACGATGGAGCCTCCAGGGTGGGCTGGAACCTGGCAGCAGGGGAGGCGAGGCACAAACACAGCTGGCAGTGGGTTCCATGGGAAAATCAAGTATATATTATAGACTAGACATCAGGAGCAAACTCAGCCAGGCATCTCCTACACTGGGGGATTGTTCCCAATGTCCATCTACTATCAAGCAACCCGAGGAAGGGTGGGGCTGAGGCTGGAAGGATGGCAAGAAAAGCACCACAGTGGCCTCAAGTGGGTCTGGAGCCCAGGGCTGTCTACCCTCTTAAACCCCAGATGAGCAGCAGTAGGAACCTGACAGGCAGGCTGAACAGATGCAAGTCTGCAGAACATCAGCCCCAGCCCCAGAGCTGAGAGGGCAGCAAGCAAACAAACAGCCAGCCAGCAAATGTGTCCTAAGGTCCCAGGGTCAGCCTGCCACAGTGGCTACACCTGCTTTGGCAGAGCAGTTACTTTGAAGCCCAGCCTGAGGCAGAGAGAGTGCACTGCACCCGGGGACAGAATAGGGGGGTTTAATGATGTGAAATAGCTCTGCGTGTAATCTGGGTGCACTACAAGGCCTGCTGAGAGTCTCTAAAAGCTTCCTGGGCCGGCCAGCCTCTGAGGCTGGCCCATTATGTTGTTTGCTGCCTTGTGATCTGGACGGAGCCCACGCCTGCTGGCCCTGGCTCTGTCTACCCACCCTGCTTCTTTTTCCCACCTCCAGACACCCATGGGCCCCCAGCCTGTCAGTGGGCACAAGGCTGACTGGCCCAGCAATTCTTAGATAAATCAATTAGGATAAATGAGCTTAATGATGTATGATGCCCTTGCTCCACTGCATGCCTTCTGAACTATTAGCTCTCCAGAGAAGATCAATTATGGGAGCCCCATGCTAATGCTCTTTTAATGGAATCTGTTATTTAAGTTTAAGATGAGCAGGTATTGAATGCATAGGAGTTAGATACCTGTTACACGCATCCAAAAACAGGGGCAATGGATAGGACTGACTTCAAGATGGACCCAGTGAAGCAGAAGAAGAGCCAGTAAATCATTCTGAACCCTGTAGAGAGTCACACCAATCCAGTCTTCATCTATGGCATGTATTTGGAGAATTAGCTTTTCCATGTACTTCAACAAGCATTCTTAGGTTGTTGGAAGCAGAGTAGGAGAACTGAGAAGTTTTTGAAGGGAAGAGGCTGGTTGACTTTAAAGAAGTCAGTGAGTAAGTGGTGGGCAGAAATAGCTTACCTAGAGTCAGATTCACAGAGGCAAAATATCATGAACAGAAGAGGTGCCGGTCTTGTCCTAAACAGTCCAGGTAAATGTAGAAGTCATACTCCCCAAATGACTTTGACCCTCTGGGTATGTGAAGTGGACAGTGACTGCAAGCAAGAGAAGCCTCAAACTCCTGGGAGAATCCAGGAGTGGGGGTGGAAGATGCAAAGCCAAGGATCACTCCTCCTCCTCCTCTGAAGCAGTGGTTTTCAGCCCTGGCTGCCACTGCTTAGAATCATCCTGAGGAACTTTAGGAAATGCTAATGCCCAGTATCCTCCTGAAATTCTGACTCTGTGGGTCTGGGAGTGGAACCAGTTATTTATATTTTTGTAAAGCTCTCTAGAGTGATTCTAATGTGGCACCAGGCTGGCAGACCCTTGCATGGAAGGACCTCATGGAGAAGGAAGGCTTGGTGCAGCTGGGGAGCACAAAACAAGTTGGGACAAGGTGCAGGTCCTCTCGCGTGGACAAGCAGGGAGTGAGGCAGAGCAAACTGGCAAGAGGGCTTGGGCCCAGAACCAGCTCATCTGCCCTGGGCTTCGTCACTGAGGTACGAGGAGGCTGAGGGCAGGACCACCAAACAGATCTACACGGAGGTGGAAATGATTTGCATCCAGTTTCAGATTGGTTTACTGAACCTTTATGGAAGAAAACGAAGGAGTCAGCTGCAGCCTTAGGACTCCCCCCACCTTGGGAGTCACAGGGAGAGGTCATGTAAGAAGCATCACTCGGCAGGTAGGAGAAAAAGTGTACAGATCGAGGCAGACCCTCTAGAGCAAAGTCCTGGCTGGTGGCCAGGGCCCAGGAAAGACATTGCCCTGACCAGGAAGGAGGACCTGATGGGAGCCAAAGAGCCAGGCCCTACCCTTGGAACAAGATACAGGTCAGGGTCATTGTCCTAGAAAATTAGAATGGGAACTCAAAATCTGGGCATGAAAGGGAAGCAGCACTGGAGAAAGGGAGCAGGGAGTCCCTGAATAGCCTGAGGGAGGCTTCTGTGGTGCCCATAGCAGTGGACATGGCCACTCACACACCTGCAAGTCACCTAGGCCTATCTGGTGGCGGCCTTTTGAAGCCTTGGTTGGGCTAAGCCTCCTTCAAGTATTCCAGCCTGATCCCTAGTAGGTCACAGTCTTCCCAGGCCCAGATCAGAACAGCAAGTCAGAGAAGGGGGGCCCTTCTCTGTGAAGCACACAGAGAAAGCCTCTGATACACATCTAGTGCAGGAAAAGAAAGAAGAATAGAACCAACCCATGTATGGGTGACTCTGTACTGTAATTGTGATCTTAAAAACCCACAGATACAGAACACTCCACAGGTAACGAATGGCTTTAATATATTTTGTCTCAACTCTGCGGCAAGTATGATTATGCTCACTTTACCTATTAGGTGCCTGAAGCTCAGAGAGGTTATTTCACTTTCCCAGGGACACACAGCTAGTAAATGGAATAGGAATCTGAGGAACAGAAAGCCAGTTACGTTCATGACATCTTGAGAATCACTTAAAGGCCCAGTTACCCATCTGGAAATCCCCGTCCTGCCCCTCTTCCAGGCCACCCTGTCCCTTTCACTCCCATTTCCCTGTCTTCTTTTCTCCATGGTACTTCCCATCACCTCACCTCAGTACTCACGTATTGTCTCTTGTCACAGTCAGTCACTCTCACTAGTGGGGAAGTTCCACGAGGGAAGGAATTCTGTCCCTCTTGCCCACCTGTACATACCAGTGTCCAGCACGGTACCAAACACAAATGTCCCACAGAGCAGCCACTCGTACCTGCCTGAGGGAGTGCCCTGGGGTGGGCAACATGGTGGCATGGGGGACATATTTCTAATGACATGGCTGACTATTCTATGTTCTCTTTTGCAAAGGTTCAGCCCACAGTTGCAAGGTTAGTTGCAAATTATTTCTGCCGTCTCTCCTACAATGGCGTTAACAGCTGACTGAGCCGCAATATATCAATTGTGTAAATTCTGGGGGCATTTTCATGTTTCAATCTCCTTATGTGTTTCTAGTTGACCAAACTTGTGCAAATTACCATTAACTACAATCCCATCATCACCTGGCTCGCTGGGCAGGAAGGCGGTGGCATGAGTTTAACTCCTGAAGCGCTGAGGCAGGGTGGCAGGTCTGCGGCCAGCACTGGATGGGGAGCGGGGACTGCTGTGGCGCTCCCTTCATGTTTGGACCTGGCCCCCGTTCCCCATGGAGGCTTCTGACTGACTCATCACCTTCACCCACCTTGTGCCTCTGGTAGGTGCCTCTCTCGGGAGTTAAGGCTATGTCCCGCCATGTGCCGCCTGAGCTAAGAGTTGATAGAGCCCCTCCTTAAGCCAGACCTGCCTCGCTTCATGGCCTGGCAGAAGGCACAGGGATGGAGGGGTGTTGAGAAGTACAGCTCTGTTTGCACAGAATCTAACTGGGTGGGCGTCAGGGAAGAAAGTCCTCTATGGCTGGGACAAGGACTTTCTCATGGCTCTGTCCCCTAGAATCCCGGCACAGAGGCTAGCCCACAGCAAGGGCTAAATAAATTTCTTGAATGGATGAATAAAATTCAAAGACCATACACACTCTGGTTATCAGAAAAATCCTTGTTGTACCACTTTTGTGCCCCTAGGCCAGTCCCCTAACTACCTGGAATCATACTTTCCTCCTCTCTAGTGTGAGCCCCGCATTCAGACCAGGAAGGTGTCTTTGGGGAGGGGGACAAAATCTAGTAAGTGTCAGGAATACGAGAGAATTATCACAAACGCACAGAGGAGCAGGGTTAATCTTGAAACAAGCACCATTCTGTTTATTTTTCAGTGATGTAAACTTCATAATTTTTCCTTCCAGATTAAAAAAAAAAAAAAAAACGGCAAGCTTTCACTGCTATTTCCAAGAAATCTGTAAATGGCAAACACTGTAGATTTGTCTGCCTCGGGTAAAGGGCACAGAGACAATGCCACTCCTGGCGGCCTCAGGAGAGTCAGCGCTGCCTGGGGAGGAGGGAACGCTTGAGGAAGTACAGGTCACAGAGGCTGGGGACACACTTCTTGCAGGAGGCACTGGAAATGGCCCAGGGGAAACAGGCAGGGTTTGACTCAATGGAGATGGGGTTGGGCGGTGGGATGGTCGCCCACAGCTCCCTCAGAGCGCTGGCTGATGGGCACCGGGATGGCTGTGGGATTCCGTCCTGCCTCAGCCTCAGTTCACCCTGGCTGACTGTTAATAACAAAACCAATAATAATAAGCTCAATCTACTAAGCATATGCTGCAGGCCATACAGGACCCCACCTAAGTCTCAGCCTGAAGCATATCAGTTCATCTTTATGCCTTTCTCACAAAATTGATATTTTTACGTTCTGACACTGCTCCTGCTGATCCCTGACTCTCTCTGTAATCCCCACCCCTGTGTGAGGGCCAGCCTTGGCCTTGTGACTTGCTTCCAGTAAAGAGCTTAGGGCGAAGACTATGGCCTACCCTTTCCAAGACTAGTTTACAAAAGACTGGGACTTGGGACTTTTATCTTGATTCTCCCCTCCCCATTGTGTGCATGCGTGTGTGTTCTGTGCTTGCCCACGCCCGCATTCTGATACAGAAACTAAGGACAGCCTCTGTGTGAATGCCAGCGGAGACCTGCAACCTCAGCCCAACAACCCTCAAGAGCCTGAATCCCGCCAACCTCATGTTTTACGGAGTGGGAAGCAGATTCCCCCACCAGGCCCCCACATGTGACGATAACCCTGGCAGCACCCTGAGTGCGGCCCTACGTGGGTGCAGCAGAGCAGTGCCCAGACCGCTGATCCACAGACACTGTCAGATAATCAGCGTGCGTTATGCTTAGCTTCTACATGAAGGGATGTTTGTTTTTGCAGCAGGGATAACTAATACAATCATTACTCCCATTACAGATGAGGAAACCAAGCCTCAGGGCAGTCTCCACATCTGCCTGGGTCAGAGTGGGTGACTCGTCTGACTCCACAGCCTGTTCCTGTTCCTCTCTGTGGCCTGGCTTTGCAGGAGCTTGGAGCCTCCCAGACACCAGCCTTGTGTCTTTGCCTCTCTGCCTCTCTGCCTCAGCACTTCTGTCCTGAGAGGTGACTTTGTTGGACCTTGAGCCTTCAGCCACTCTTGGCAAGAGCCCTTTCAGGTGCCTAGAGTCCCATGGGGGCTACCCAGATGGACACGGACTTTGTGCCTTACCTGCAGGGGTGGCAACGCACAAGAGACAAAAGCAAAGTGGAGGGAGGCTATGGCAGGGCAGCAAGAGAGCCTAAGGCATGTCCTCTGTAAAGCTTCCTGTTCCCTGAGCCCCATTCCCAAGCATTCCCAGCCCTGTCCCCTCACCCTGCACTCCCCACCAGCAGGTTTCAAAGCCTTCAGAGACACCACACCCTACCCATGGCACTTGGCTAAAGGTCTGAGCAGAACAAGACCCAGGGGCCAAGGAGAAAGCAGCTGGAAGGTAGTGCCCCCCAAAGAGCCCAAGGAGCTGGGGTCAGCCAGCTTGGGCCCAACCCTTCTCCATTTATGCCATGTGATCTTGAGCAACATCTCCAGCCTCAGTTTTCTGATCTGCAAAATGGGAATAATAAGGATGACAAAGGTCCAAATCTGGGGCCTAGCATGTAGTCAACACGATAAATATGATCCGTTAATATTATCATTATTACTGTTTCCTTATTTATAGAATTGGGGTAGTTCTGTATTGTCTAGAATTATCCAGTGATTGTAGAAAATTCTGGGGAAAAAGTTATAATCAGTTATAACCTCATTAATTGTAACAGTTTCCCATTTCTGAGCATCAGTGTAACACAGAAGGGGCACCTGGTTGACAACACCGTGAAGAGTGATGTAAGACCTCCAAAGGGCATAGAGGAAATAAATATGACTCCCAAGCTGCTAATTGTCCAACATGACAATTTTGTGTCCGCCAAAATCAAAGGATGAATTCTGAGGTGAAGAGTAGGAAATTTTACTGAGGGAGCGATAGCTCCTGAGAGAGACAGGAGGGGACCCGGATGGGTTGCCAAGGAGCCTACTTCTCAAAGAAAGTTTTATAGAGCAAAATCACAAGGTGGGTACAAAATCACACGTGGGTACAGCACGGCATAAATTATGATCAACCAATAAGATTACAAGTGTAGGAATGGCGTGACCCCAACTTGGGTTCACGATGCCATGTGAAGGACCAGGGGCCACGGGGGACCGGCGCTCCTCAGCAGACATGTGAGCCTGCATCCCTGCCGCAGCCCAGCCACCTTGCCCTCAGCAGACGCCGAGATGAGGAGCAGCAAAGAGCAGCGGTCAGCAGTGTTCGTGACCCTCTTTGTCCTCGTCACCACCCTCATCCTCCACAGTTCCAACACTACCAACGAGGCCTTCCCTCGTGGCTCCCTGCGGGGCTGCACCCAACTTCGAAAAGTGAGCTTCACCGAGGGCTTCGTCTATAATCTGGGCAACAAGACGCCGCCCTCCTGGTGCCCCTAGTGTATGACTGTCACCAGCTCCAGCCACTTGCTGGCTACCAAACTGGGCCCCGAGACTGAGTGGGCAGAGTGCACGGTCCACACGAACAATGCGCCCACCACAGGCTATTCTGCCCATGCAGACAACGAAACCCCCTTCCGTGTGGTGACCCACTCCAGCGCGTTCTGGGTGCTGTGGACGCCCAAAGCTGCGTTCATCTTCTGGGCTTCCGCCAGCAAGGTGCAGAAGCCACAGGGCTTCTGGTGGGCCTCATCCAACAGTGCGCCTGGTGTTTCCCAACGTGGAGGCCTCTTCTGCCTGCATACAGCAGCTCAGAACCTCTTCCACATGAGACTCTGTGAAGACAGGTACCAACCTCTAGCCTGTGCACTCGGCAAGGCCCTCCCACAGGGCCTGTTGCTCCCAGCATGCACTGCTCCAAGCACGTGGTTCTTACCACTCCCTGGGCAGGTTTCCTAGGAGAATTCCGGTCCTGCAGTTAACATGGTCATCTTGAATGCTCTGCACAACCTCATCTCCCCAGCAGTTTCCTCCCACCATGCCTTGGTCTGAGGGAAAAGGGTCTCAGCATGCTGTACTCTAAGGTTACATAGCTGCTCCTAGCATCTTTCTAGGAGAGCTCTATCTAAAGACTATTCCCAGCATGCCTTGATTTAAACACACATTGCTCCCAGCATGCTTTGTTTTCAGGCTACCTCATTCCCAGCATGCTCTTCTCTGACTACACTCCCTAAAAAACCTAGATTATCAGCCTCCAATATAAATATAATGTGACCCACATAGGTAACTTCAAAATTCACACAGCCACATTAAAAAGGTAAAAAAAAAAAAAAAAGAAGAAGAAGAAGAAGAGGAAGAGGAAGAAGAAAAAAAGGAGGGGGCGGGCAAGGGCACAGGAAGAAGAAAGAAGAAAGAAAAAGCCTGTTACATTTAACTTTAATACATTTTACTTAACCCAATATATTCAACATATAGCATCAGTAGTTATTTTGTTACAATTATACCTAAATATTAAAAACATTTTGGAGCTGCTTAAACGATATATATTTTTTATAAAGATTACGAGTATAGCCACCTAGGTAATATTGACCCAGTGGGGAAGCAAGTCACATAGCAAATGTACAGGGAATGAACAAGGACATTTTTTGGAAGAGAAGAGTTGGGGGTCCTGGTCACCCACCTAGGTGACTGAGGCTTATCTAGACTTTTATTGGACCAGATAATATCGATTACAGTACATTGCTTACCTCTTGGGGAGGTATGTAGTTCTAGTCATTCCATGTTTACCTTGAGGCCTGGCCCTCAACAAATGTACCTCCAGCCACAGATGTAATGTGGGCTTATTTTCTGCACTGACTCCTTCAAGGGCTTATCCCTGTCTAACTGCCTGTATTATTTCTACCTAGTTTAACTGTCAATAATACAAGGACTCAGCGAAATACCAAAGTACTTAAGAAATATTTTTTATAAGAATGGAGGTTGGACTCCTGCCCAGGCCCCAAGACTCCCAACCCAGCCCTCTTCCTTTCCTACACTGTCCTCTTGTCACTGACCCTACCTTCTGGAACCCTTAAAGGAACAAGCTGCATCCACAAAGAGGCAGCTTCCACAAGGCCCCTTGCTGCACAGGCTCTCAGCTCCTGGACGCCACAGCCCCTGGAGGCGCCCTTCCTGCAGCCCAGCCCCCACTCCCTGCCTTGGCCCCTTGGAGGCACCTCCTATCCTTGCAGCCCCAGCCAGAGGCCAGTCCAGCACCTGGTGGGGCTGAGGGGCACGCTGGGACTCCAGAACCGAAGAGCGGCATGCCGTCCTGGCTGGTTCCTCCTGTCTTCCCCCTCTCCATGTCCCAGTTCTACGCTGGAGAGCCTGCATCGGTCCCTTTCACATTGCTAGGACAAAATACCTGACCGCTATGACGTAGAAGAGGAAAGGGTGATTTTGACTCACAGTTTCCAGGGGTTACAATCCATGGTTAGTGGCTTTGAGGCAGAGACTGCTGATACCGGGGCCTGGCGCAAGAAAGCTGCTCAGGTCATGGAGGGCGGGAAGGAGAGAGAGAGAGACAGAGAGAGAGAGAGAGAGAAGGAGGAGGACCCAGGGACTAAAATATACTCCTTCATTCCCGATCATTGAGGCAGAAGGTGGCAGGAGAGGGACAGACACTCCCAGGAAGAGGTGCTTGTGACCTGGCCCCTCAGACCAGGCCCCACCTCAGAGCAGCACAGTCCGCTGCGAACCCGTCACTGACTCATCCACACATGAGCACAATGCCCCCAGGATCCCATCGTCTTCCAACACGTGAGACTTTGGGGAACGTTTAGACCTAAGCCACAGTAGTTTCCTTTAGGAAGTTCTTCCCAAGACCTGCCTGTGTCCTCCCAGCTGGAGGAGACCAGGCGGCCCCAGCTTCAGTCCTCAGGCATCTGGGGTGGAGCAGCGGGGAGGACAGCAAATCGCGGCATCCCAGCCTCTGATTCACAGTATGTGTCCGTCCCTCAGATAGGACATCTGTTCACAGAGCTCAGTAACCTCCAGTTTTCAGAAAAGACATTTAGGCTTCTCTGTGACTGTGTCTCTCTCACAGAGCTTTTTTTGGGGTGTCTCTCCCTGCCCTGGCACCTTCTGCTGAAATGATCAGGACTGAAGTGACCCAGGCCAGGGCCATGGATAAGGATGAGCACGGGCATCCCCCCTCAGCAGCCAGCAGCGCTGGTCACCTCCGGCCAGGCCAGTGTGCAGCAGCACCCTGGGGACAGCAGTCCCTCCTTCTCAGCTCTGACAAGCTCCCCACCTGTGTGCAAATGAGTAGCCTGCAGCGGGCCCCAGCTCCTCCAGCCTCAGCAGTTGGGAAACAACGCCCACTGCGTTCAAAGAAATCAAACTCAGAGTTGGACCAGAGGCGTGAGCAACCCAGTGGAGCCGGGTGACAGCCCCGGGGAGGCAGAGCTTACACCCATTCTTCAGACTGTAGGGTGGTGGCTGTGGAGCCCTAGCTGCAAAATGCTAGGAGTGAGCATAGCTCCACCAGCTTCTGAACCACGCTGCTGCGCACCCCCCAAAGCTAGATTCGGCCCTCAGATGCACCCAAAAGGTGAGCAAAGAAGGGCCCTGGCTGCACAGTGGCCTCCTCCATCAATGCGTGATAGAAGAGGCCACGCTCCCAGAGGGGCCAGTGAGGTGTGGCTGCAGGCCCGCACTGCCCTGATTTATTTCCAGATCATTGTTGCCAACAGGTTCCCGCTTCCACTTCCCAGCAGCAGCTCCCTCTCCAATGCTGAATTCCAAATGCACAGAAAAATAAATATTTTAAAGCTTGGTGGCCTGAGTCACCGGAGTTTGGTGGCAGCTAACGCTCTGCAGCTGGCCCTGCCCACGGGCCTGCTTAGCATGCAATTAAGATGCAAAATACCATCCCTCACCTGCTCCCCTCCAGGCTTCTCTTCTCCCTTCAAGGCCCTGCTGGATTAAGAAGCCCCTGGAACAGTGGGGAGGCATTTTTTCTGTTGCTCTCATTGGCCAGAGTTCCAGCCTGGGTTATGGGCTTGGCGCAGAGCCTGGCCTGGGCTGGGACCCTAATCCTCAGCTGCCACCTCCTCCTGGCTCTTGCAAGCCACACCTGCACCACCACGCACTCAGTCCTAAAGACAAAAATTAGACTGCATCCCTATTGATAACCTCTGGGTAATGTCCACTGGCCTTGATTTATAGTCAGAACCATGACTGTGATCTCCTAGCTGGACCACTTGATGGTGCGGAATCTCTGACCTCTTCCTCAACTCCCCCTCTCCAGCCCCACTGGGCTCTTTGATTCTCCCAAGGAGCCAGGCTTTTTCCTGCCTCAGGGCCTTTGCACTGCTGTTCCTGTTTCTTCTGAGCTGTACATGGCTGGCTCCTAGTCAACCTTCAGCATGCCCTTCAGAGAAGGCTCCTCAGACCTCCTCCTCTGATCTGGGCACAGCGTATGTGCCTTCCTACATGCCTGGCCGGTGTGGGTGCACAGTAGATACCTACTGGGTGAATAGGGAAAGGAAAGAAGCGCTCTCCTCTCCTCCAGCTGTTCCTGTACTTGCTCTCTAGGTGGAAGGTCTTGGGCTGGGGTGCTGAAGGGCCTCCTAGGGCAGCCAGGCCAGCATATAAGTCAGTCCCCCCATTAGACCTCCTGCTACAGCTGGTCCCAGCAGGGAGAGGAAGCAGAGGCGAGTGGTGTGTATGATTCCCGAACTGCAGTGGGGTACAGGGGACAGGCGGGATGGCAATTCAGAGGGGGTGCTGGTGACTAAAGACAGCACTGAAGGAACCAGCCAACAAGCAGCCTGCAGAGACGGGGAAGGAAGAAAGCGGCTCCACTAAGCACAAAGTACAGCCTGTAGGGTTGTTGTGCAACAGAAATGTCATTTACTAGGGTTGCTGTCTGATAAGAACTAATACAAGAACAAGTACTATTCTCCTTGAATGACCACAAAGTAAATTATGGGCCAGTACAGTGAGGCAGCCCCTAAGGAAACTGAGTTCATTCTGAGGCTTTATCTATAGGAGTATAGTATATAGATTGAGGGAGGTGATTTTCTCACCACACCTGCTCTGGTACAGACTTCCGTAGAGTATTGCATATCTGTCCTCACACTTTGGGAGATCTACCAACTTGTAAATGTACAAAGGAAACAGCCCAACCTCCTGAAGGAGGTGTAGCTGCCCAGCCAGTAGGAAAAAAAACCTAGAAAGCCTTGACCTCAGTGTGTGACTCCAGAAGCTGCCTGGAGGTGTAGCTCAGCATAGTGGGGAAGGGGATTTGAGTTCCAGAACTGTGTGACAAAAGGACAGTAACCGTCCTGACACTAGAGGTGATCAAAACAAGGCCTGAGGCACCTGTGGAGAGGTGGCAGAGAAGACCCTGGGCCTGGGGAAGGCGGCCCTGGAGGAAGCTGGGGAACTTGTTAGAGAAGGAGGACCTCAGCTGCCAGCCCTGCCCCACCAGGAAGCTTCTGTGGCAAGAAGCACTGTGAGGCCCTGGAGGGCACCGGCTGAGCCCCACAGGTTCTCAGCTCCCTGGGAGGGAAGGGGCCTCCTAAACAGGCCAGCAGTGCAGGGTGGACCCTGGCACTCCAGGGCAAGTGGTCAGCATGGGGCGTGGAGATGGGAGAGCCCCAGGAAGGGCAGCCCAGGGCTGGCCAAGGCCACCCAGTAAGGACAAACAAAGGGTGGCCCGGAGCTCCAGGTGCCTGGTTCCCAGCTCCCTCGTCCTGCTGTGTGTGTGACTGCGTCCTGTGAGTTGTGCCTTTAGTGAGCCCGTGTGCACATGCACGTGTGAACTGTGTGTAAATGTGTGGGTACGCATGCGTGTGAGGGGGTGCTGGGCTCAGGTCTCCGCACGAAGGCAAGACCACAGCTCTCCTGACCGGGGCCCCACCAGGCGCCCCTTGGGCCACACACCTCAGTCAGCCTTCCTGCATGCAGGCTCTGCTGCTCAGGACCTGGGATGAACTGCGATGGCCAATACCGAGAAAGAATATCTTCTGGGCCTGTCAGGTACCCTTCAGCAAGGGGACAATGGGACAGCAGCTTTTTCTGTCCTCAACATGGGCTCTGGGTTCCAGAGGTCAGCTCTGCTTTTTACCACATGCAGGTCATTCATCCCCTCCAGGGCTGGGTACTCAGCTCTATGATGGGCATGGGGGCCACCTTCCGGGAGGCTGTGGAGGCAGCTGAGATCGTAAGAACAGTAATGTGCCGAGGACAGTCACCTCAGAGGCCACCGGGGCAGAAGATGAGCTCCAGCTGCACCGTGAGCAGAAGTCACGGAGCCATACACGAGGGAGACAGCCCCGGAAATGCCCCCTGCTACTGGCCCTGTGGGACACCAAGTCTCCCAGCAGGAGTCCACAGCCCTGGTCAGGCCCTGGTCAGGCTACTGGCAGGTAAGAGGGAGCTGGGCCTGGGATGCCAGAGCTTCATCTTCCCAGAGGCCAGCAGAGGCCCAGACCCAGCTGACCCTTAAGCAGAGCTGGTGGCAAAAGCTGGCAATAAGGGGAGGAAACGGGAGGCCAAACGTTAACGGCTTCTTCAGGTGTGCCAGGCAGCCCTGGAGGCAGCTCACAGCCAGCACATCCAGATCAAGAAATGTCCCCCAGAGACAGAGACCAGGGGGCTGGTACCCAGCAGGGCCTGCTTCCTATGGGACCCCAGAGGACGTAGCATGGGACAGGGCCATGTGGTCTCAACAGTCCGGAAGCTGGGGGTGGGGGTGCAGGGCCCAGGGAGGCAGCTCAGGGCCCCCCAGTGCATGGCCTCCTCACAGCCACACTGGCCCGTCAGACGGGTGAGGTGTCACCCAGCCCCGGGGGACACCGGGAGGGGGTGAGGTGACATGGTGAGGAGCAAACACCTAGCCGAGTTACCAGTGTGGGCACACACTGAAGCTCCAGGGAGGCTCAGTGTCCCTCACCATCCCTTGGGATTCCTCCCCAGCTCCTGCAGAGAGCTGTTTGGACTCATTCCCATAATCACCAAAAGCACGAGTCTCCAAATCAGAAAGCCTGGGTCCAGACCCCAGTCCTACTACTTCTCAATGACATCTGCGAAAGGGGGAAAGCAACGCCCAGCCTGGGGCTGTGTGGTGAAGACTAAATGAATCCATAAATGTCAAGGCCAGAAATCAGAGCTCAGTTAGTGTTAGCTGCCATCATTCCTGCTGGTGTGGTGGTGAACATGCCCGCCTCCCTTGATCAAGCACAAGTGCGTGCGCACGTGCACACACACACGCACACGCACACATACATGTGTATGTGTACTCATATACATGACAGTAGGAGCCAGGAGCAGTCTACATGGTTCGGCACAGTGACCCATCCACCAGCTCAGGGCCCTCTACACCACACCTGCTCAGTAACCACTCACCAGCTAAAACACAGGCGAATATTTGAGCTCAGTGCTCAGAGCCCTCAGCTCGCCTCTGACCTCATTTCCTGCTTCAAAGCCCTGGCTCCTGCTGGATCTCAGAGACCAAGACCTTTCTGGAGCAGAGCTGGCCCTGGCTGTGTCTGCCCTTAGATTCTCTCTGGATGATGCTACCTTTCCTCAGAAGGGATGGACCCCTTGCCTTGTACTCCCCACAAGGAAACCTGACCTCGCCTACAACCGGAGGCCAAAGATCTGCCCCCCCCCATTGAGCAGTGCCTCCCCGCACACACACCTAGACCTCCCCCTTCTCCTGCAGTGTCCCTTGCAGGGCAGGAATCAAGATGTCCCTCTTCCCAGGGATGTGACCTTGGGTGACTTTCCTTCCCCAAGTCTCTGTCGCATCCTCTGTGCTGGGGGAATAACCATCCTTGAGCAGCCAGCACAGGGACGATGTGCCAGGGATGCAGCTTCTCTAGGTCTCACCCCTTCCGACCCAACCACGGCCCCTAAAATCTATGAAGAGGTTCACCCTGCACAGGCCAAGGCAACACTCAATTCCTGCCTCATCCAGCCATTGCTCCCTTATAAATGCAGCTCCCCCTGACAGACTGTGGCTGCTGTTTCATGTCCTGTCCTAGGCACTCCCATCCCATTCTTGGGTCCAGATGGCTGGTCTACCAGAGAACCTGGAAGAAAGATGGCCTCCGAGGGTAAGGGAAGGTCCTGCACCCTTGGGTGGACTGGCGCACACAGCATAAGCACACATAGATGGCCCTTAATTTCCCAAGGTAAGAATCCCCATGTTTTTAGAACAGGGAGGGTAACAAACCTGCAGCCCCTCCTGCTCTGGAAGCTGCCTCCACTCCACAATGTGCTGTTGCCACCTAGAGTCCTCCCCAGGCATCTCTAGGCCCTGTCACTGGCCAGCACCAGCCCCACCCCCGGCCACCATCACCCCTGCTCCGGTGGTGGGGAGCAGGATCAGAGCAGAGGGAGGAAGGGACAGGACAGGTCCGGGCCTTACCCTACTGGGCTCATCATGAGAACTGAGTCTTGACCCCAGCTGGGTGAGTAGCTCTTTATGACTTCAGATAAGCCCCGTCCTCCTGGATCTCAGAACAAAGGAGCACACACATCTGTACACACTGGCATTTCTCTGGCTGGGGGTTTCTAGGGCTCAGACTTTGTGGGGAGTGGGAACGTTTGCTGGTGAGGAGGTGACCGCCTGAGCCAGGCCATGGTGGAAACTACTGTTCACCCTGCCCCATCCCCACTGGCCAAGAAGCTGGTGCTGTCCTGGCTTCGAATCCCAGCTCACCACTTTCTCATTGTGAGACTAGAAGCCAGGGCTCTGTGTTTCCGCTTCTATGCAATGGATGCAGGTGAAACACTTGGCACTGTCCTTGGGCTGCGGAGGGTTCCCAGTCAAGGTGCTATGTCTAGCTACTATTGCCTGCCCAGGAGCCCGAGGATGACTTCATTTGGAAGCAAATAATCCACAGGTACTTCTGTGCTCCAATTTACCTGACTGGAATCTACCAAACGCTGATGGGAGGGGGGCTCCCATCTCCCCGAACTGGAAGAATTTGGGTCACACGATGGAAACCCTGGCAACCAGCTTCAAAATGACTGGAGAGGGGGTTCTGTCACATCCCCACCATCTCCACCTTCATTGTGATGGGGTCCTAGACTACAGCCTGTGAGGACACCCCCAAGTGCCTCCCTCTCCCCAGGCCTGCCCTGGGGGTGAGGACTGCACCCCATGCCTGCATCTCCACATTTAGTCTGCACCAGCCAAGCCCCGGCCGACAGGGCTCCCCGCACAAGGCTGCAGCTGCTGGAGCCCCTCGATCCTCACCATCACCCTCCAGGATCTGCCACGGGCTCCCTGATTGCTAATTTAGACTTTCCTGCCATCCCACACAAGGGAATCAGGGGAAATCAAATTACGGAGTTATTCACTCTTTTTGTACAGCTGATGGGCTGATTAGCTGTCAATCAGGGCCGACATTAACATCTGACACTGTGTGCATAACAATTACCAGTCACATTAAGGAAACCTTTCCCTTTCTTTCTAAAGGGAAGGGTGGGGTAGACAGGAGAGAGGGGGAGGTTGAAGCTGACTCTGAAGGGAGAAGGAAATTCAATCAGCATAATTAGCTCAATCAGAGGAGAGCATCACTTCACCAGCTGAGCGGAGCTGCCGCCACAGCCAAAGCCCCGCGCTGACCAACTGCTCTGGAGCTTCTGCCCACCCTACCCTCTAGCGAGGGTCTGGTCAGTTCTGACAGCCACCGCGTGGGCCAGGCAAGCTGCCGCGCCAGTCAACCACTTGGCCCCGCCTTAGACACGGTTTGCTCCAATCATGTGGGCCCACTCCTGCCTGCTGCTGGCTCTGACCGAGAGCTGTAAGATTCAAGGGGTTGAGGCAGAGTTTGGGTTTGAGATGGGAGGATTCAAAGGCGGCCTCTGCGAACCCCTTTATAACTTTGGGGAAAGGAGGCTGGGGATATAGCTCAGTGGCATAAGCCCCTGCCTGGCAAGAACAAAGTCCTGAGTTCAACTGAGTTCAATTCCCAGTACCCAAAAAAAAAAAAAAAAAAAAAAAAAAGGAAAGGGACGCCCTTTCCCTGAAGCTGCTGCTGACACGGGGTGGACCATCCTGCTGTGGTTCAGCTCCTTCTCTCACCTACAAGGAGCCCTCCATATCCTCTGGCCCTGAGCATCCTTCTGGACGGTTGGGCCTTGTCCAGCTGCACTGCCTTGCAGTCACTGCAAACCCCTTTCCCACTCCGTCCTCTACTTCTGCACATCCTCCACTTTGTTACTGTCACTGAAACGACCCAGTGTTCTCCATGTCTGTAACCACCTTGACGTTTGCAGGTCTCAGTTCCCACATTTATAAAATAAAACTGTCGCTGGGTGCCTTCAAGTCAGCTTTGGGAATCTCTCAGCCCAAGAAGTCTTTACTCAGAGAGGGAGAGTGCTCAGAGCTCTTTCCTAGTCTGGGTGTGGGGAGGGCTTGTGGGGAGTCAGCCACACTCCCAGGCAGTCCCTCCAGGGCCCGTGACCATGACCGGTGGTGACCTTGCAAAAAAACTGAGCTTGTCACTGGCCCACACAGTGATGGTTTAAAGCCTGTTGCCGAGGTGCCCAGGTACTTTCTTGTCACCAAACACAGATCTCAGGACAAATGACCTCAGCCTCCTTAACCCTGCTCTAACCTGATGAGCAAGTTGCAGACAGGCCAAGTGGTCCACCTAAGGTCATATCTGTGACAGCTGCCAGGCAGGTGGGAAGGGGCAGCTGCAGAAGACTAGAGAGGTCCTGTCACGGGGTTGGGGCACAGAACGCCTCAGCCTCGCATGGTAGCTGCTTCCCTGGTGAGGAGGTCCCAGGAGGCTGAGCCTGTGAATTTCTAGACCCAGGGTCTTTGTCTGCTAGTGCTAGGACAGCCATAAAATACCACAGATGCATAGGTTAAAAAGAGATTCATTGTCCTCAGGGCTCTGGAGGCCTGAAGTCCAAGATCAAGTTTTCATGTGGACAGGGATAGTTTCTCCTGAGGCCTCTTTCCTTGGCATCTGGATGGCACCTTCTCTGCATGTCCTCTCCTCTGTGCCCAAGTGTCCTCAGGACTTCCCGATGTCCTTGTCCCCTCTTCTAAGGACACTGGCCAGATTGGCTTAGGAGCCCCTGTAACAGGCTCATTTGAACTCAGTCATCTCTTTAGAAACCAAATACAACCATATTCTGAGATGCTGAGGGCTAGGGCTCCAACATACACATGTTTGGGGGACTTCAGCCCACCACACCCAGAAAGCAAATAATAATGATGTTGCTGACAGCTAACACATGTACAGCACGACTTCACCCCAGGCACAGGCCTATGTGCCTGACCTCTCTGTCACAGGCTCCTGAGCTGAGCAGGTATTTTTATTGACCCAGCTCTACAGATCGGAAAACTGAGGTATGGGGAGGTGAGTAACCCGTCCATCTAACAACCAGCAGAGCCAGATTGACACCCAGGCATCTGGCTACCGAGTCTATGCTCTCAGAAACCACATATCTTCTGAGGTCCATGATAACTCAGACACTGCCCTGGAGGGCCCTGTTTCCTGGCCCCAGGGAGTGAGCTGTCCACTGGCCTCAGCCCTGCAGCTTCTACCCTCCACAGTGGGGCATCTCAGGTAACACTGAGGCCAGCACCAGTACCCAGACGTCTTCACCCCAGAGAGCTGAGACACCGTCAGGGAAGCTTTCCAGCAGGAGGGGCAGGGAGCAATCTGACCTCACAGCTGCCAACACACACAGGTCTTTGACCAGGTGCAGGCCCTGTGCAAAATACTCTCTAGACTTTATGGCATTTAGTCCTTGCAGTAAGTCTGTGGTCCAGAGTCCAATTTTGTGGCCCATGTTCTGTCTCTGTCCACTCCTCCTAGGAGGATTTCCCAAACTGACCTCTGCTGAACACACCCAGGGGCACTTCAGGGCCAGGGCAACTTTTTTCTACAGCATTCCAAAAGCAACTCATTTACCCACCTGTTGAAAAGCTTATTTTCTGAATAGCTACCATGTGCCACGAGGAGGGGCAGGGAGCAATCTGACTTCGCAGCTGCCAACATTCACGGGCATTTGATCAGGTGCGGGCCCTGTGCCAAGTTCTGGGTGACAGGAATGGGGGAAGAAACCACAGAAAGGACTCCTACCCTAGCAAACTGATAATCTAGGGGATTTAGACTGAATATGACAGGTATGGGAATATGATCATTCCTGGTAATGATAAATGCAATAAAGAAATAAAGCTAGCAAGGGGATGGGATGCAGTCATTTGGATGGAGCAGTCAGTGGAGGTCTCCCTGAGGAGGTGACATTTGAACTGAGATCTGAGATTCAGTAATGAGGGAGAAGAGCAGGAAGGCAGAGATAGAGCAGCAAGTGCAAAGGCCCTGAGGCACTTTCAAGGAGCAGAATAAAAATGATCCTGGCCAGAGAGCAAGGGACAGTTGACAGGTAGGAGATAGATAATGAAGTTTTGTACCTCATTCACCTTCACAGCCCCAGCAAAGGCAAGATGGAATTTCCTCTCAGTGACTAATTCAAATCCTTCTGACTACATCTTAAACCTGGTTGTCTTGTTCTGTCTTCAGAGCAAGCTAAAATCTGAGAACACTTAGGGTGCTCCCTAAAGGGTCAAGTAGCACCCTTCTGTCTGGGAAACAGGAGCTGCCCTCTTCCCTCAAGCATTCCCATGTGGCATTTAACAAGGTGCTGGGCCCTAAACTGGGAGCTTCTATCAACTACAGAAAATCTCCCTTCTGGAGCTCTCTGCCACTCCCTCCTTCTGCAGGCTGCCGAGCGTGACAGGGAACATTTCTCGCCCAAAGTCCCCTTGTGTTCCTGCCTGAATACGCTCATAAATCCTTGCCTGATCCCAGAAGCAAGGCCCTATGTTGCAAACAAGAAAGGTGAGGAGACCCAGGGAAACCTTCCATGCTTCTCTGATCCATTTTCCTCTCCTCTGCTTTCCAGCCCCCACCCCCCACCACCGGCAGAAAGCAGAAGAAACTGGACTCTCGTGTCCACCTCCCCAACCACAGCCACATCTCACGGGAAACACGGTGACGCTAAAAGCAGAGACAGCCCCTGTCAGAATGAGTAAGTGACCCAGGGGAAGCTCTGCTCATCGCTTTTTCATTCAACAGCTATTTATGAGCACAAACTCCGTCCCAAGTTCTGTGCTGGGCAACTGAATCAGTTAGGACTGGTTAAGAAAGCAGAAACTGCCAGGCTTGGTGGCTGTAATCCCAGCTACTACGGAGACTGAGGAAAGAAGATCACAAGTGGGAGGCCAGCCTGCGGAAGCCCTGGGTCAAGATGATAATAATTGTGAAAGTTAAAGGGCTGGAGATATACATCTTTGCTCCCTGGGTTCAATCCT
>PVLD010027271.1:0-20998 GCA_004027595.1 Dinomys branickii | reverse complement strand
TGCACCACCCTAAAAAAGGCCTTCTTCAGAAAAGCTTACCGTGTTTCCCTAATGGGAATCTCTTGGAGAAACTTACAAAGAATTCCCAGTGCCGCCCTATTGTTTCTCAGAGAGCTGCACCACATTCGCTGTTCGGGCCTATAGGCCATGCAGGGCAAGGAAAGCCGAGTTAGTGAGAAAGACTGAAAAGAAGCTTTTACAACTTCCCAAATGCAGTGTTGTGCTCTGATTCACGACCTAAGTAAAAGGGAACACAAACCAGTGTGGAAGTGTTTCAGGAAGTTTTGTGCTGTAATGAGAGTACATTCAAGCCGGGGTTTCCCAGTAGGTCTTTGGCACTAGTGCACCACCCGTACAAAAGGCCTTCTTAAACAAAGAGCACTGTGTTTCCCTAATTGGAATATCTTGGAGAAACTTACAAACAGTTCCCCAGTGCTGCCCTACTGTTTCTCGGAGAGCTGCACCACATTGCTGTTCAGGCCTGTAAGCCTTTCAGGGCAAGCAAAGCAGTGTTACTGAGAAACACTGAAAAGAATCAGTTACAACTTCCAAAATGTAGCGTTCTGCTCAGTTTCAAGACCTAAGTAAAAGGGAACAAAACCCAGTGTGCAAGTGTTTCAAGATGTTTTGTGCTGTAATGAGAGTACTTTCATACCAGGGTTTCTCAGTAGGTCTTAGGATCTAGGGCACCACCTGTACAAAAGGCCTCTTTCAACAAAGGGCACCATGTTTCTCTAATGTGAATCTCTTGGAGAAACTTACAAAGAGTTCCCAGTGCTGCCCTATTGTTTCTCGGAGAGCTGCACCACATTCGCTGTTCAAGCCTATAGGCCTTGCAGGGCAAGCAAATCCGTGTTACTGAGAAACACTGAAAAGAAGCAGTTACAACTTCCCAAATGCAGCGTTGTGGTGCGATTCAGGACCTAAGTAAAGGGGAACACAAACCAGTGTGCAAGTGTTCCAGAAAGATTTGTGCTGTAATGAGAATACATTCATACCAGGGTTTCCCAGTAGGTCTTAGGCACTAGTGCAAGACCCGTACAAAAGGCCTTCTTAAGCAAAGGGCAACGTGTTTCGCTAATGGAAATCTCTTGGAGAAACTTACAAACAGTTCCGCAGTGGTGTCCTACTGTTTCTCGGAGAGGTGCACCACATTCCCTGTTCAGGCCTTTAGGCCTTTCAGTGCAAGCAAAGCAGTGTTACTGTGAAGCTCTGAAAAGAACAGTTACAACTTCAAAACGCAGCATTGTGCTCAGTTTCAGGACCTAAGTAAAACGGAACACAAACCAGTGTGGAAGTGTTTCAGGAAGTTTTGTGCTGTAATGAGTGTACATTCATAACGGGGTTTCCCAGTAGTTCTTTGGCACTAGTGCACCGCCCGTACAAAAGGCCTTCTTAAACAAAGGGCACTGTGTTTCCCTAATTGGACTCTCTTGGACAAACTTAAAAACAGTTCCCCAGTGCTGCCCTTCTGTTGCTCGGAGAGCTGCACCACATTTGCTGTTCAGGCCTATAAGCCATTCAGGGCAAGTAAAGCAGTGTTACTGAGAAATATTGAAAAGAAGCACTTACAAATTGCAAAATGCAGTGTTGTGCTCAGTTTCAGGACCTAAGTAAAAGGGAACACAATCCAATGTGCAAGTGTTCAGGAATTTTTGCACTGTAATGAGTATACATTCATACCAGGGTTTCCCTGTTGGTCTTAGGCACTAGTGCACCACCGGTACAAAAGGCCTTCTTCAGCAAAGGGCACCGTGTTTCCCTAAAGGGAATCTCTTGGAGAAACTTACAAAGAGTTCCCCAGTGCTGCCCTACTGTTTCTCGGACAGCTACACCACATTCGCTGTTCAGGCCTATAGGCCTTTCAGGGCAAGCAAAGCAGTGTTGCTGAGAAGCACTGAAAAGATGCACTTACAACATGCAAAATGCAGCGTTGTGCTCAGTTTGAGGACCTTAGTAAAAGGGAACACAAACCAGTGTGCAAGTGTTTCCGGAAGTTTTGTGCTGTAATGAGAGTAAATTCATACCGGGATTTCCCAGTAGGTCTCAGACACTAATGCCTCACCTGTACAAAAGGCCTTCTTAAGCAAAGGGCACCGTGTTTCCCTAAAGGGAATCTCTTGGAGAAACGTACGAACAGTTCCCCAGTGCTGCCCTACTGTTTCTCGGAGAGCTGCACCACATTCGCTGTTCAGGCCTATAGGCCTTTGACGGCAAGCAAAGCAGTGTTACTGAGAAACACTGAAAAGAAACAGTTACAACTTCCAAAATGCAGCATTGTGCTCAGTTTCAGGACCTAAGTAAAAGGGAAGAAAAACCAGTGTGCAAGTGTTTCAGGAAGTTTTGTGCTGTAATGAGTGTACTTTCATACCAGGGTTTCCCAGTAGGTCTTAGGCACTAGTGCACCACTCGTACAATAGGCCTTCTTCACTAAAGGGTACCGGGTTTCTAATGGGAATCTCTTAGAGAAACTTACAAACAGGTCCCCAGTCCTGCCCTACTATTTCTTGGAGAGCTACAACACATTCGCTGTTCAGGCCTATAGGCCTTTCAGGTCAAGCAAAGCAGTGTTCCTGAGAAACACTCAAAAGAAGCAGTTACAACTTCCAAAATGCAGCGTTGTGCTCAGTTTCAGGACCTAAGTAAAAGGGAAACCAGTGTGGAAGTGTTTCAGGAAGTTTTGTGCTGTAATGAGAGTACATTCATACCAGGGTTTCCCAGGAGGTCTTAGGCACTAGTGCACGACCCGTAGAAAAGGCCTTCTTCAGGACAGGGTACTGTGTTTCCCTGATGGGAATCTCTTGGAGAAACTTACAAACACTTCCCAGTGCTGCCATATTTTTTCTCGGAGTGTTGCACCACATTCGCTGTTCAGGCCTAAAGGCCTTGTAGGGCAATCAAAGCACTGTTACTGAGAAACACTGAAAAGAAGCAGTTACAACTTCCCAAATGCAGCTTTGTGCTCCGATTCTGGGCCTAAGTAAAAGGGAACACAAACCAGTGTGCAAGTGTTCCCGGAAGATTTGTGCTGTAATGAGTGTACCTTCATACCAGTTTTTCCAGTATGTCTTAGGCACTAGTGCACCACACGTACAAAAGGCCTTCTTAAGCAAAGGGCAATGTGTTTCGCTAATGGAAATCTCTTGGAGAAACTTACAAACAGTTCCCCAGTGCTGCCCTACTGTTTCTCGGAGAGATGTACTACATTCACTGTTCATGCCTATAGGCCTTTCAGGGCTAGCAAAGCAGTGTTACTGAGAAACACTGAAAAGAAGCAGTTAAACCTAGCAAAATGCAGCATTGTGTTCAGTTTTAGGACCTAAGTAAAAGGGAACACAAACCAGTGTGCAAGTGTTTCAGTATGTTTTGTGCTGTAATAAGAGTACATTCATACCAGGGTTTCCTGGTAGGTCTTAGGCACAAGTGCACCACCAGTACAAAATGCCTTCTTCAGCAAAGGGCACCGTTTTTCCCTAATGGGAATCTCTTGGAGAAACGCACAAACAGTTCCCCAGTGCTGCCCTACTCTTTCTCGGAGAGCTGCACCACATTCACTGTTGAGGCCTATAGGTCTTTCAGGGCAACGAAAGCAGTGTTACTGAGAAACACTGAAAAGAACCAGTTACAACTTCCAAAATGCAATGCTGTGCTCAGGTTCCGGACCTAAGTAAAAGGGAACACAAACCAGTGTGCAAGTGTTTCAGGAACTTTTGTGATATAACGAGAGTACTTTCATACAAGGCTTTCCCAGTAGGTCTTAGGCACTAGTGTACCACCCGTAGAAAAGGCGTTCTTTAGCAAAGGAAACCGTGATTCCCTAATGTGAATCTCTGGGGAAACTTAGAAAGAGTTCCCCAGTGCTGCCCTACTGTCTCTCAGAGTGCTGCACCACCTTCGCTGTTGAGGCGTAAAGGCCTTTCAGGTCAAGTAAAACAGTGTTACTGAGAACCACTGAAAAGGAGCAGTTACAACTTCCAAAATGCAGCGTTGTGCTCAGTTTCAGGACCTAAGTAAAGGGGAACACAAACCAGTGTGCAAGTGTTCTAGGAAGATTTGTGCTGTAATGAGAGTACATTCATACCAGGGTTTCCCAGTAGGTCTTAGGCACTAGTGCAAGACCCGTACAAAAGGCCTTCTTAAGCAAAGGGAACCGTGTTTCCCTAATGGGAATCTCTTAGAAAAACTTAAATCCAGTTCCCCAGTACTGTCCTACCGTTTCTCGGAGAGCTGAAACACATTCGCTGTTCAGGCCTATATGCCTTTCAGGGCAAGCAAAGCAGTGTTACTGAGAAGCTCTGAAAAGTAGCAGTTACAACTTCCAAAATGCAGCATTGTGCTCAGTTTCAGGACCTAAGTAAAAGGGAACACCAACCAGTATGGAAGTGTTCCAGGAAGTTTTGTGCTGTAATGGGAATACATTCATAGAAGGGTTTCCCAGTATGTCTTAGGCACTAATGCACCACCCGTACAAAAGACCTTCTTAAGCAAAGGGCACCGTGTTTACCTAATGCGAATCTCTTGCAGAATCGAACACACAGTTCCCCAGTGCTGCCTTTCTGTTTCTCGGAGAGCTGCACCACATTTGCAGTTCAGACCTATAGGAATTTTAGGGCAAGCAAAGCAGTGTTACTTAGAAACACTGAAAAGAAGCTGTTACAACTTGCGAAATGTACCGGTGTGCTCAGTTTCAGCACCTAAGTAAAAGGGAACACAAACCAGTGTGCGAGTGTTTCAGGAAGTTTTGTGCTGTAATGAGAGTACATTCATACCAGGGTTTCCCAGTGCGTTTTAGACACAAGTGCTCCACCCATACAAAAGGCCTTCTTAAGAAATGGACACCTTTTTTCCCTAATGGGAATCTCTCGCAGAAACGTACAAAGAGTTCCCCAGTGGTGCCCTACTGTTTTTCGGACAGCTGAACCACATTCGCTGTTCAGGCCTAAAGGCCTTTCAGGGCAAGCAAAGCAGTGTTACTGAGAAACACTGAAAAGAAGGAGTTGCAACTTCCAAAATGCAGCGTTGTACTCAGTTTCAGGACCTAAGTAAAAGGGAACTCAAATCAGTGTGAAAGTGATTCACGAAGTTTTGTCCTGTAATGAGTGTACATTCATACCAGGGTTTCCTAGTATGTCTTAAGCACAGTTTCACCACCCGTACAAAAGTCCTTCTTAAGCAAAAGACACCGTGTTTCCCTAATGGGAATCTCTTGGAGAATCGAACACACAGTTCCCCAGTGCTGCCCTAGTGTTTCTCGGAGAGATGCACCACATTCGCTGTTCTGGCCTATAGGTCTCTCAGGGCAAGCAAAGCAGTGTTACTGAGAAACACTGAAAAGAAGCACTTACAACTTCCAAAATGCAGCGTTGTGATCACTTTCAGCACCTAAGTAAAAGGGAACACAAACAAGTGTGCAAATGTTTCAGGAAGTTTTGTGCTGTAATGAGAGTACATTCATACCACGGTTTCCCAGTAGGTGTTAGGCACTAGTACACCACCCGTACAAAAGGCCTTCTTAAGCAAAGGGCACCATGTTTCCCTAATGGGAATCTCTTGGAGAAACTTAGAAAGAGTTCCCCTGTGCTGCCCTACTGTTTCTCGTAGAGGTGCACCACATTCGCTGTTCAGGCCTATAGGTCTTTCAGCCAAGCAAATCAGTATTACTGAGAAACACTGAAAAGAAGCAGTTACAACTTCCAAAATACAGCGTTGTGCTTAGTTTCAGGACCTAAGTAAAAGGGAACACAAACCAGTGTGCAAGTGTTTCAGGAAGTTCTGTGCAGGATTGAGAGTACATTCATTCCAGGGTTTCCCAGTAGGTGTTAGGCACTAGTGCACTACCCATCGAACAGTCCTTCTCAAGCAAAGGGCACCGTGTTTCCCTAACGGGAATGTCTTGGAGAAACTTAAAATTAGTTCCCCAGTGCTGCGCTACTGTTTCTCGTAGAGCTGCACCACATTCGCTGTTCAGGCCTCTTGGCCTTTCAGGGCCAGCAAAGCAGTGTTACTGAGAAACACTCAAAACAAGCTGTTACATCTTACAGAATGCAGCGCTGTGCTCAGTTTCACGACCTAAGTAAAAGGGAAGAGAAACCAGTGTGCAAGTGCTTTAGGAAGTTTTGTGCTGGAATGAGAGTGCATTCATACCAGTGTTTCCCAGTATGTCTAAGCAGTAGTACACCACCCTTCCAAAAGGCCTTCTCAAGCAAAGAGAATCGTGTTTCCCTAATGGGAATCTCTTGGAGAAACTTAATATTAATTTCCCTGTGCTGCCCTACTGTTTCTCGTAAAGCTGCACCACATTCGCCGTTCAGGCCTCCAGGGCTTTCAGGGCCAGCAAAACAATGTTGCAGAGAAACACTTAAAAGAAGCAGTTACAGCTTACAAAATGCACCGTTTTGCTCAGTTTCGGGACCTAAGTAAAAGGGAATACAAACCAGTGTGCAAGTGTTTCAGGAAGATTTGTGCTGTAAAGACAACATTCATACGAGGGTTTCCCAGTAGGTCTTAAGCACTAGTGCACCACCCATACTACAGGCCTTCCGAAGCAAAGGGCACCATGCTTCGCTAACGGGTATCTCTTTGAGAAACTTAAGTCCAGTTCCCCTGTGCTTCCCTAATGTTTCTCATAGAGCTGCACCACATTCTCTGTTCAGGCCTACAGGCCTTTCAGGGAAAGCAAAGCAGTGTTACTGAGAAACACTGAAAAGGAGCAGTTACAACTTACAATATGCAGCATTGAGATCCATTTCAGGACCTAAGGAAAAGGGAACAGAAACCCCTGTGCAAGTGTTTCACGAAGTTTTGTGCTTTCATCCGTACATTCATACCAAATTTTCCCAGCAGGTCTTAAGCACTACTGCACTATCCATACAAAAGACCTTCTCAAGCAAAGGTCACAGAGATTCCGTAACGGGCATCTGTTGGAGAAACTTAAATCCAGTTCCCCAGTGATTCCCTACTCTTTCTCATGGAGCTGCACCACATTCGCTGTTCACACTTATATGCCTTTCAGGGCCAGGAAAGCAGTGTTACTCAGAAACTCTGAAAAGAAGCAGTTACAACTTACAAAATGCAGTGTTGAGCTCACTTTCAGGACTAAGTAAAAGGGAACGCAAACCACTGTTCAAGGGTTTCAGGTAGTTTTGTGCTGTAATGATTACATTCATACCAGGGTTTCCCAGTTCATCTTACGCATTATTGCACCACCCATAGTAAAGGCCTTCCCAAGCAAAGGGCACGGTGTTTCCCAACAGGAATCCCTTGGAGAAACTTAATTCCAATTCCCCAGTGCTTCCCTATAGTTTCTCGTAGAGCTGCACCACATTCGCTGTTCAGGCCTATAGGCCTTTCAGGGGAAGCAAAGCAGTCTTACTGAGAAACCCTGAGAAGAAGAAATTAGGACTTAACAAAATGCAGCGTTCAGCTCAGTTTCATTACCTAAGTAAAAGGGAACACAAACCAGTGTGCAAGTGTTTCAGGAAGTATTGTGCTGTAATGGGTACATTCATACCAGGGTTTCTCAGTAGGTCTTAGGAACTAGTGCACCACCCATACAAAAGGCATACTCAAGCAAAGGGCACCATGTTTCCCTAACGGGAATCTCTTGGAGAAATTTAAATCTAGTTCCCCAATGCTTCCCTACTCTTTCTCGTAGAGGTGCACCACATTTGCTGTTCAGGCCTAGAGGCCTTTCAGGGCAAGCAAAGTAGTGTTACTGAGAAACACTGTAAAGAAGCAGTTACAACGTACGAAATGCAGCATTGTGCTCATTTTCAGGACATAATTAAAAGGGAACACAAACCAGTGTGCAAGTGTTTCAGCCAGTTTTGTGCTGTAATGAGTACTTTCATACCCGGTTTTCCCAGTAGGTCTTATGCAGTAGTGCACCACCCGTACAAACGGCCTTCTCAAGCAAAGCGCACCGTGTTTCCCTACCTGGAATCTCTTGGAGGAACTTAAATCCAGTTTCCCTGTGCTTCCCTACTGTTTCTCGTAGAGCTGCAACACATTGGTTGTTCAGGCCTGCAAGCATTTCAGGCCAAGCAAAGCAGTGTTACTGAGAAACACTGAAAAGTAGGAGTTACATTTTACTAAATGCCTCATTGAGCTCAGTTTCAGAACCTCAGTAAAAGGGATCACAAACCAGTGTGCAGTTGTTTCAGGAAGTTTTGTGCTGTAATGAGTACATTCATACCCGGGTTTCCCAGTAGGTCTTAGGCACTAGTGCACCACCCATAGAAATGGCCTTCTCAAGCAAAGGGCACCGTGTTTCCCTACCTGGAATCTCTTGGAGAAACTTAAATCCACTTCCCCTTTGCTTTCCTACTGTTTCTTGTAGAGCTGCACCACATTCGCTGTTCACGCCTACAGGCCTTTCAGGGCAAGCAAAGCAGTGTTACTGAAAAACCTTTGTATGAATGTACTCATTCGAGCACAAAACTTCCTGAAACACTTCCACACTCGTTTGTGTTCCCTTTTACTTAGGTCCTGAATCTGAGCACAACCCTGCATTTTGTAAGCTGTAACTGCTTCTTTTCCATGTTTCTGAGTAACACTGCTTTGCTTACCCTGAAAGTCCTATAGACCTGAACCGCGAATGTGGTGCAGCTCTGTGAGGAACAGTAGGGCAGCACTGGGGAACTGTTTGTAAGTTTCTCCAAGAGATTCCCATTAGGGAAACATGGTTCCCTTTGCTTAAGAAGTCCTTTTGTACGGGTGGTACACTAGGGCGTACTACTTACTGGGAACCCGTGTGTGAATGTACTCATTACAGCACATAACTTCCTGAAACACTTCCATACGGGTTTGTGTTTGCTGTTACATAGGTCCTGAAACTGAGCACAGCCCTGCGTTTTGTAAGTTGTAACTGCTTCTTTTTAGTGTTTCTCGGTAACACTGCTTTGCTTTCCCTGAAAGGCCTATATGGGCGAACAGCAAAAGTGTTGCAACTTTAACAGAAACACTAGGGAAGCATTGTGGAACTGAATTTAAGTTTCTCCCAAAGTGATCCTCTTAGGGCAAACAGTGCACTTTTCTTGAGAAGTCCTTTTATACGGGTGGTACACCAGTGCCTAAGACCTACCTGGAAACCCGTGTGTGTATGTACCCTTACAGCACAAAACTTCCTGAAACACTTGCATACTGGTTTGCGTTCCCTGTTATGTAGATTGTGAAACTGGGCACAGCCCTGCATTTTCTAAGTTGTAACTGCTTCTTTTCCGTGTTTCCCACTAACACTGCTTTACTTTCCCTGAAAGGCCTATATGTGCCAATGGCGAATGTGTTGCAACTTTCACAGAAACACTAGGGAAGCACTGTGGAACTGCATTTACATTTCTCTCATCGAGATACTCTTAGGGAAACACAGTGCACTTTTCCTCAGAGGAACTTTATTACGGGTGGTACACTAGTGCCTCAGATTTCCTGGGAAAACCGTGTGTGAATATACTCATTACAGCACAAAACTTCCTGAAACACTTGCATACTGATTTGTGTTCCCTGTTACATAGGTCCTGAAACTCAGCACAGCCCTGCATTTTTTAACTTGTCACTGCTTCTTTTCAGTGTTTCTCAGTAACACTGCTTAGGTTTCCATGAACGGCCTATGGTCCCATCCAGGGAATGTGGTCTGACTTTAACAGAAACAGGAGGGAAGCACATTGTCACTGGATTTAGGTTTCTCCCAAAGAGATCCTGTTACTGTAACACAATGCCCTTTTCTTGTGACGGCCTTTTATACAGGTGGTGCACTTGCTGCTAAGATTTACTGGGAAAACCTTGTATTAAGAAATTCACTGCTGCACAAAACCTCCTCAAATACTTCCACACTGGTTTGTGATCCCTCTCACATAGATCCTGAAACTGTACACAGCCCTGCATTTTGTAAGTTGTAATTGCTTCTTTTCAGTGTTTCTCAGTAACACTGCTTTGCTTCCCCTGAAGTCCTACAGCCTCGAACAGCAAATGTGTTCAACTTTAACCAAAACAATAGGGAAGTGCTGTGGAACTGGATTTAAGTTTCTCCAAATGAGATCCTTTTAGGGAAACACAGTGCAGTTTGCGTGAGAAGAAATTTTATACGGATGGTGCACTTGCTCCTAACATTCAGTGAGAAAACCGTGTATAAAGAAATTCACTGCTCCTCAAAACTTCCTCAAACACTTGCACACTGTTTTGCATTCTCTGTTACATAGATTCTGAAACTCTGCACGGCCCTGCATTTTGTAAGTTGTAACTGCTTCCTTTCAGTGTTTCTCAGTAACACTGCTTTGCTTTCCCTGAAAGGCCTATAGCCCATAACAGCGAATGTTATGCAACTTTAACAGAAACAATAGGCAAGCACTGTGGAACTGGATTTGAGCTTCTCCCAATGAGATCCTTTTAGGGAAACACCGTACACTTTTCTGCAGAAGGCCTTCTATGTATGTGGTGCACTTGCTCCTGAGATTTACTGGGAAACACGTGTATGAAGAAATTCACTGCTGCACAGGACTTCTTGGAATACTTACACACTAGTTTGTGTTTCCTGTTACATAGATCCTGAAACTGTGCACAGCCATGCATTTTGGAATTTGTAACTGCTTCTTTTCAGTGCTTCTCAGTAACACTGTTTTCCTTTCCCTGAAAGACCTATAGTCCCAAACAGCCAATATGTTGCAACTTTAACAGAAACAGTCGGAGAGCACTGTGGAACTGGATTTAAGTTTCTCCCAATGGGATCCTGTTAGGGAAATACAGTGAACTTTGCTTGAGAAGGCCTTTTATGTGGGTGGTGCACTTCCTCTTATGATTTACTGGGAATCGCGAGGATGAAGAAATTCAGTGCTGCACAAAACTTCCTGAAGTACGTGCACACTGGTTTGTGTTCCCTTTTAAATAGATCCTGAAACTGTGCACGGCCCTGCATTTTGTCAGTTGTACCTTCTTCTTTTCAGTGTTTCTCAGTAACACTGCTTTGCTTTCCCTGAAATTCCTATGGCCCCCAACAACGAATGCGCTACAACTTTAACAGAAAAACCAGGGAAGCACTGTGGAACTGGATTTAAGTTTCTCCCAACGAGATCCTGTTAGGGAAACACAGTCCACTTTGCTTGAGAAGACCTTTTATAAGGGTAGTGCACTTGCTCCTGAAATTTACTGGAAAACCCATGAATGAAGAAATTCGCCGCTCCTCAAAACTTCCTGAAATACTTGCACACTGATTTTTCTTCACTGTTCCATAGATCCTGAAACTGTGCCCAGCCCTGCATTTTGTAAGTTGTAACTGCTTCTTTTCAGTGCTTCTCAGTAACACTGCTCTGCTTTCGCTGAAAGGCCTACAGCCCCGAACAGCGAATGTGTTCAACTTTAACAGAAACAATAGGGAAGCACTGTGGAACTGGATTGAAGTTTCTCCCAATGAGATCCTGTTAGGGAAACACAGTGTACTTGGCTTCAGAAGACCTATTATATGGGTAGTACACTTGCTCCTAAAATTTACTGGGAAACCCATGTATGAAGAAATTCACTGCTCCTCAAAACTTCCTCAAGTACTTGCACACTGATTTTTCTTCCCTGTTACATAGATTCTGAAAATGTGCACTGCCCTGCATTTTGTAATTTGTAACTGTTTCTTTTCAGTGCTTCTCAGTAACACTACTTTGCTTTCCCTGAAAGGCCTATAGCCCCGAACAGCGAACGTATTGCAACTTTAACAGAAATAGTACGGAAACACTATCGAACTACATTTGAGTTTATACCAATGAAATCCTGTTAGGGAAACACAGTGCACTTTGCTTCAGAAGGCCTATTATATGGGTAGTGCACTTACTCCTAAGATTTCTGGCCACCACATGTATGAAGAAATTCACTGCTGTACAAAACTTCCTGAAATACTTGCACACTGGTTTGTGTCCCTTTTACATAGATACTGAAACTGTGCATGGCCCTGCATTTTGTCAGTTGTACCTACTTCTCTTCAGTGTTTCTCAGTAACACTGCTTTGCTTTCCCTGAGATCCCTATATCCCCGAAGAGCGAATGTGTTCCACCTTTAAGAGAAACAGTAGGCAAGCACTGTGGGACTGGATTTATGTTTTTCCAAACGAGATCCTTTTAGGGAAACAGACTGCACTTTGCTTGAGAAGGCCTTTTATTCAGGTGATGCGCTTGTTCCTATCATTTAATGTGAAACCCTTGTATGAAGAAATTCACTTCTGCACGAAACTTCCTGAAACACTTGCACACTGGTTTGTGTTCCCTGTTACATAGATCCTTAAACTGTGAACAGCGCTGCATGTTTTAAGTTGTAACTCCTTTGGAGATTTCTGGGTAACGCTGCTTTGCTTTCCGTGCAAGACCTTTATCCACATACAGTGAATATGTTGCAAGTTTAACAGAAATAATATGAAAACCCTGTGCATCTGGATATAACTTTCTCCCAGCGAGATCTTCTTAGGGAAACACAGTGCACTTTGCTTCATAAGGCCTTGTATATTGGTGGTGCACTTCATCCTTATATTTATTGGGAAAACCGTATATAACGAAATTGACTTCTGTACAAAACTGCCTGAAATACTTGCACACTAGTTTGTGTTCCCTGTTACATACATCCTGAAACTGTGCACAATCCTTCATTTTCTAAGTTTTATCTGCTTCTTTTGAGTGTTTCTGTGTAAAACTGCTATGCTTTCGCTGAAAGTCCTATATCCAGAAACAGTGAATGTCCTGCAACATTAACAGAAACAGTAGGGGAGCACTGTGGAATGGGATATAAGTTTCTCCCAGTGAGATCTTCTAAAGGAAACACAGTGCACTTTTCTTGACAAGGCCTTCTATACAGGTGCTGCACTTGTTCCTAAGGTGTATTGTGAAGTCAGTGTATAAAGTAATTCAATTCTACACAAAACTTCCTGAAACACTTGCATAGTGGATTGTGTTCGCTTCTATATAGATCCTGAAACTGTGCACAGACGCATTGTGTATGTTGTATCTGCTTCTTAGCAGTGCTTCTGAGTAATACTGCTTTGCTTTTACTGAAAGGCCTATACAAGCAAACAGCGAATGTGTTGCAACTTTAACAGAAACAGTAGGAAATCACTGTGGAACATGATATAAGTTTCTCCCAATATGAGCCTGTTAGGGAAACAAAGTGTACTTTGCTTGAGAATGCCTTGTATACTGTTGCAGCACTTCTTCCTATGGTGTATTGTGAAATCACTGTATAACTAAATTCTCTTCTGCACAAATCTTCCTGAAACACTTGCACACTGATTTTTGTTCCCTTTTACATACATCCTGAAACTGCACAGCCCTGAATTTTATAAGTTGTGACTGCTTCTTTGCAGTGTTTCTGAGAAACACTGCTTTGCTTTCCCTGAAAGGCCTATATCCCCAAAGCGTGAATGTGTTGCAACTTTAACAGAAACACAAGGTAAGCACTGTGGGATTGGACATAAGTTCCTACCAATGAGATCTCCTTAGGGAAACACAGGGCACTTTGCTTGAGAAGCCCTTCTATTGAGGTCCTCCACTTGTGCTTAAGGTGTATTGTGAAATCAAAGTATAACGAAATTCACTTCCACAAAAAACTTCCTGACACACTTGCAGAATGGATTGTGTTCCCTTCTACATAAATCCTGAAACTGTGCACAGACACTAATTGTGTACATTCTAACTGCTTCTTAGCACTGTTTCTGTGTAATACAGCTTTGTTTTCACTGAAAGGCCTATAACCCAAAACAGTGAATGTGTTGCAACTTTAAGAGAAACAGTAGGAAAGCACTTTGGAACTTGATACAAGTTTTTCCCGAAGAGATCCCGTTAGGGAAACACAGTGTGTTTTGTATGAGAAGGCCTGGTGTACAGATGGTGAACTTCATCCTAAGATTTATTGGGAAAAGCGTGTATAACGAAATTGACTTCTACACAAAACTGCCTGAAATACTTGCATCTTGGTTTTTGTTCCCTGTTACACAGATCCTGAAAGTGTGCACAGCCCTTCATTTCCTAAGTCATAACTGCTTCTTTGCAGTGCTTCTGAGTAAAACTGCTATGCTTTCCCTGAAAGTCCTATATCCACAAAGAGTGAATGTCTTGCAACTTTAACAGAAACAGTAGGGAAGCACTGTGGAACTGGATATAAGTTTCTCCCAGTGAGATCTTCTTCAGGAAACACAGTGAACTTTGCTTAAGATGGCTTTGTATACTGTTGCTGCCCTTGTTCCTAAGGTATATTGTGAAATCACTGTATAAAAAAATTCACTTCCACACTAAACTTCCTGAAACACTTGCACACTGCTTTGTGTTCCCTTTTACATAGATTCTGAATCTGTGCACAGCCCTGCATTTTGTAAGTTGTAACACCTTCTTTACAGTGTTTCTGGGTTACACTGCTTTGTTTCCCTGAAAGGCCTATATCCGCAAACAGTGAATACGTTGGAACTTTAACTGAAACAGAAGGAAAGCACTGTGGAACTTGGTATAAGTTTCTCCCAACGAGATCCTGTTATGGAAACAAAGTTCACATTGCTTGAGAAGGCCTTGTGTACAGGTGGTGCGCTTGATCCTAAGATTTATGAGTAAACCTGTGTATAACAAAATTCACTTCTGTACAAAACAGCCTGAAATACTTGCACACTTGTTTGTGTTCCCTCTTACATAGATCCTGAAACTGTGCACAGCCCTGCATTTGGTAAGTTGTAACTCCTTCTGTGCAGTGTTTCTGAGTAACACTGGTTTGCTTTACCTGAAAGGCCTATATCCCCAAACAGTGAATGTGTTGCAACTTTAACAGAAACATTAGAGAAGCACTGTGGAACTGGATATAAGTTTCTCCCAATGAAATCTTCTTAGGGAAACACAGTGCACGTTGTTTGACAAGGCCTTCTACACAAGTGCTGAACTTGTGCCTAAGGTGTATCATGAAATCAATGTATAATGAAATTCACTTCCACACGAAACTTCCTGAAACACTTGCACAGTGCATTGTGTTCACTTCTACATAGATCCTGAAACTGTGTACAGCCCTTCATTTTGTACTTTGTAACTGCTTCTTAGCAGTATTTCTCAGTAATACTTCTTTGCTTTCACTAAAAGGCCTATATAGGCAAACAGTGAATGTGTTGCAACTTTAAGAGAAACAGTAGGAAAGCACTGTGGAACTTGATATAAAATTCTCCCAACAAGATCCTGTTAGGGAAACACATTGCACTTTGCTTGAGAAGGGCTTGTGTTCAGGTGGTGCAGTTCTTCCTAAGATTTATTGGGAAACCCGTGTATAATGAAATTCACTTCTGCACAAAACTGCCTGAAATACTTGCACACTGGTTTGTGCTTCCTGTTACATAGGTCCTGAAACTGAGACGTGCGTTTTGTAAGTTGGAACTCCTTCTTTGCAGTGCTTCTGAGTAACACTGCTTTGCTTTTACTGAAAGGCCTATATCCGCAAACAGTGAATGTGTTGCAACTTTAACAGTAAGAGTAGGGAAGCACTGTGGAACTTGAGGTAAGTTTCTCCCAACGAGATCCTCTTACGGAAACACAGTGCACTTTGCTTGAGAAGGCCTTGTATACTGTTGCTGCACTTGTTCCTAAGATGAATTGTGAAATCCCTGTAAAACGAAATTCACCTCCACACAAAACTTCCTGAAACGCTTGCGCACTGGTTTGTGTTCCCTGTTACATAGATCCTTTAACTGTGCACAGCCCTGCATTTTGTAAGTTGTAACTGCTTCTTACCAGTGTTTCTGAGTAACACTGCTGTGCTTTCCCTCAAAGGCCTATATCCGCAAACAGTGAACGTCTTGCACCTTTAACAGAAACAGTAGGAAAGCTCTGTGGAACTTGATATAAGTTTTTCCCCATGAGAACCTGTTAGGAAAACACAGTGTACTTTCCTGGAGAAGGCCTTTTATACAGGTGGTTCACTTGTTCCTACGATTTTTTGGGAAAACCGTGTTTAAGGTAATTCACTTCTGCACAAACTTCCTGAAATACTTGCAACCTAGTTTGTGTTCGCTGTTACATAGATCCTGAAACTGTACACAGCCCAGCATTTTGTAAGTTGTAACTGCTTCTTTGCAGTGTTTTTGAGTAACACTGCTTTGCTTTCCCTGAAAGGCGTATATCCTCAAACAGTGAATGTGTTGCAACTTTTACAGAAACACTATGGGGTCTCCTTCTGGCCCTCAGATGTGCATTTCTTTACCTTGTTCCGAATTCTGAGCATAGGCAGTGATTTGAGACAGATGAATTTCCGTTGTGAAACTCGGGCACAGCCTAAGTCACTACATTGAAACATTAGCTAAAGTATGTCCTTGTCCCGAGTCCAGGCCAAGAGCCTGCCCCTGACACACTGTCTCACCCCCGACCTCCCACCTGGCAGGGGTCCATGCTCCAGGGCTTCTCAGCCTCCCTGGCCACCACCGCCACCACCCGCCACTACCTGCCACTAGCACAACCCACCTCCCCCAGGGCTGCCCAGTACACACATGGTGATCACTGACTCTCATGCTGCCGGCAAAGAGCAAATGTGCTCCTCGTGGAGAGAGACAGTTCTGGGAAGGGGGAAGAATTGTGGGGCTGGTCCTGTACCCGGCCCACCACCTTGCCTCCATGCCCCGACACCAGCACGCCCTGGCCTGCCCCCTCACCTGCCTGGCCTGACCTGTGCAGGCACCGCACCAGGCAGCCCAGGAAGTTGTGGGTGCTCCACCCTGGGCCTGGCCGGCAGGTGTCCCAACCAGGAGCACCACCTCGCCACCAAAGCACACACTCACCCCCGCGCCCCACCCCCCCCAGTTTTGAATCAACAGTCTACATCTAGTAATTACACTTTTCTGCTAGAGCTCTAAGACCAAGGTAAAGTGAAACTTGTAGAAAGAAAAACTTTACCTTTTACTATCTATCAGCGTCACTTAGGTCCCCTCAGGAGTCTTCTTCGAACTAAGTGGATCATACCTTGGTGTTCTCTCAGTGTCACCATCTGGGGGAGTCCCTTTCTTTGCTACACCGAGGGGCTTTCTGTGAAAGCCTAAGAGATTTTTTCTCTCCTGGCGACTCTCCTTAAGCACACTATGGATTGTAGAATTACTTTTCTCTGTGGTCCCCTAATCTTGGTCAGAAAATCATGGTCTCACCCTAGTTATAAAACATCACAGCAGAGGTGCTCTTTTATCCTGAGTCCTTACCCTCCTCAGAGGGCATAAGCAAAGTATTGGTTGTTCTCTAGCCCAATTTTCTCTCTAAATTTTGGCCTCCAAGTCTCAGTAGTTACACATCCAGCAGAGAAGGTTAATGACATAACATTGAAAGGGAGGCAGTAAGCTTAATATTACAATCTGATCTCAACAGCAAACACTTTAAAATATACAAATGGAGACATTATTTTTTAATCACCATTGGTCTACTAACATTTAAATCCTCCCGGAATTTTAACAGACAATAGTTACATATTTTTACACAGACATTCAGAAAGTAAAACCATACATAACATTGCTACATGATGATCATGAATATTTGAGTAGTTGAATCCCTGTCCCTATGGAATGTTAAGAGACAACAGATACAGAATTTGACAAAGAAAATTTGAAACCAAAGAGCCATACATAGTGTTGCAGCACAGCAGGCATGATGACATTTATGAAATATGTTTAAATGCATAACATTGAAACATTGGAACACAGTTTTAAACACATTTAAAGCACATATAAATATTGGGGTAGCTTAGTCCTTTTAGTCAGTTTACCCTATGTAATAAATAAGAAGGACCTGGGGATATAGCTCAGTTGAATAAGCACTTGCCTGGCAAGTACAAGGTCCTGAGTTCGATCCCTGGTACCACAAAAAAAAAAAAAAAAACATAAATAAGAAGCATTCATCTAATTTGCTGACATAGAAGAAATTGATAACATTGTCTGGGCTGTGAAATATCAAAGCATCTCTCAATGTACAGGCATATACAGAGAGCATAGATCTCATCAGTGCTTGTCAATAAAGGATCATTTAAATAACTTTATGTTGGTCTGACATGAACCTCTTATTCTACATATCTGAAGCACAAGTGAAAGGCAGATGCCTAACAATTGCAGTTTTACCTTTTAGAGTACCATACATTTGGAAGGCATGATTAGATTTTATGCACCATGAAATTAGCAACAACAAATTATCATTATTTTGTTAATCAATATACTTTTGTAGCAAATAACATCTTTGAATCAGAAACGTTACTGTAAAATTTTACTGAAAAACTTTCTTCTGACCAAATGACCCCATGATTGTAGTGTCTCCCAAGAGACTGTGAAGATCACTGGGGGCTCCTTATTAATGAAGAGAGGTTGGGCATTCCTCTGTTCCCCAAAGGGAGTCTGACCCAATAATTTTTCCTCATCCTAAAGACTGTAGTTAAATATCTTAATTTTGATATCATTTAAAGCAGCTGGTACCTCAGGAGAACACATGCGTTAAAATCTATGAACCCATTGTATCAAGAGCACATGATAAAAGAAAAATTGTTGAGCTCAAAATAAAGGGGAACAGCTGTTCCCTGAATGACAGGCAAACACGTAAACAAGTACATAGAACAAACCAACATCTTAACAATATCAGAGTGCACTCCAATATACTTTTGCCTAAGTTAAATTGGACTAACTCACTGTTTTAAAAATTTATAATTTAAATAGACTAGTCAGATTTTGTGGTCAGTTGGCAGAGATCTCTTAAAACGGTTTTGGAAGGATGCATTTGCAAACAGAATTCATACAAATCTCTTGCTTATCTATAAAATTTTGTAACATGTATATAGCTAGGGTTTGTTGACATGATACATGGTCTGTGTCTTGGTTACTTCTTTTTGTTGCTGAGACAAAATATCTGAAGCCGAAAATGAAGGAAGGAAAGGTTTATTTAGCTTACAGTTTGTGGAGGTTTTAGTCTATATTTGGCTGGTTTTGAGGCACAGTGGCACATGGCAGAGGGCAACAGTTTAGGCAGCAGAGCACAGCAAAGACAACCAGCAAAAGGGAGAAATGGCCACAGAAATAAAGCAGGCAGCCTCTTTCCCTTAAGTATACAAACTATTCCCCCTAGGGTATAGCTCTCACATGCATAATCCCAGCCAACTATCTGCCCTGGGGCAGGTATAGCTCTCACACCCATAGTCCCAGCATTGGACCATGGATCAGTCATAAACTCTAAAAGCCACCAAATAACTACATGAGGACTTGGGGGGACATACAAACACAAACCATAACAGCCTGAAGACAAGGGTGGCCTGGGATTGACCTTATTGTTTTTTTAATTTTTATTGTTTTTATGGCAGAGTCTCATTCTGTAATTCACACTGGCCTTGAGCTCACTATGTAGCTCATGCCTGCCTTGCACTTGTGATCCTTCTGCCTCAGACTCCCCAGTTCAGCTATGTGATCTACTTTCAAACAGCCTGTGAATGGACATAGACTCTTACATAGGGTCTTTCCTGAATTTGGTTGTGAACTGAAGCTTAGTTTCAAAATGACCAGGTCTTCTAAGAGTTTCTTTGTTCCATCTGTCTAGACTCAACTCTTAGGCCCTCCAGCCTCCTTCAAGGGGCCAGGCAGAGTCCCAGGGCTAGGCGTGAAGGGAAGTCCTTGTATAGTGGTGAACTTTCTCAGTATGTTTATTGAGTCTGAAGAATGTGTTGACCATCAGAAACTTGTATTTTAACCCAAGTTTCTTTTCTTTCCAGGGCCCCAAAGGCCCCATAGGTTTAGTAGAAATGAATGTAGGTGTAGATTTTAAATTCTAAACTTCACTCTTTTCAGAACACAAAACTTTCCACTTTCTCAAAACAGATACATGTTAGATTTTTAAATTCCTCCCCTTATAAGGTGCTAGTACTTTAAGTTTGTAGACTTTATTCTGAATTTTTTTAACTGAATCAAATAAAAATAGCAGAACAATATTTTAAATCCAGCAAGGAGTCTGGATGTTCTGGGTGACATTAGTTGACATGAAAGTTAGTAATTCAAGGCTGCTACCTTCCTACAAGGTACCTTTCTACAATGCTCAAGGGCTGCTTTCAAAGTGTTTGTAGAACACATGATACAGTACAGACTTTTTCATGTCACATGTCATGCCTAAAATAATCTCAAAAGTTATGATGAGTTTTCATCTCTTAAGCACACAAAAATACTAGGCACAGATGAGGGATGCAGAGGAAGCTAAGGGGCCAGAAGTGATGGTTCAACAACAAGCAGAAACACCAAAACCACACCCAGGATTTGGAAGCAGATTTATTTATGTTGAGGGGAACTGATAGGAATCATTCCCCAGATATCAAGCCCTGATCTCCGGTGGTCTAGGGCTTATATGGGATAAGCTAGCAGGAAGTACAGAGGCAGAGTGGCTTGTCCATGGGGATTGGTTTATACATCATAGTGACCAGCTATGCATCACAGTGACCAGCTGTTTCAGGAGCAACTGGAATTGGAACAGGAACTATTACCTGGGCAACTAAGAAACTGAAGTATACTGGCTGGGGTGGGGGAGAGTAGTTGTTACAATAGGGACTGGGCTTGAGGACACAACAGAATAGAAAGGAAAGGATTAAGGAGGGAAGCAGAATTACTACAGGAGGTGTTAGGGGTCCCTGTCTTGGCCATCATTCTAAAGAAATGTTATAGGAAGCGCTCCTTCAAAATCCAAATTTCAGAAGCACATCCCTGCATTCTCTGCTAAGATTCCTGGATTTGAACTTCAAAATCAGATTTGATTAGATTGCTTTGTGAGTTAGATCTTTTAAAAAAGGAACCCCTTACCTACTTACCTCACTACATTGTATGTAAGATTTTTTTTAAATTTTATTTTAAAGACAAAAGAATGGAGACATATGAACCAGAAAAGCCATAAACAATACAGAAAATACAAAGTTATACAGAATATAGTAGGGAATTAGAACTGGATGTTGTATTACATAGTTATCTTCACATTAGTTAACACAAAAACATTAAAGGAAATACCAAATTATAGATAAGATAGTAGGG
>PVLD010027270.1:0-21001 GCA_004027595.1 Dinomys branickii | reverse complement strand
CTGCTCGAATGATTCCTTCTCTTTGGGAGAATGTCCCTTAAGCTTTCTGCTGAGAGTTCCGCTTAAAAGGCTGTACAGATATTGGTTAGATACTCCCTACCTAGTGACCTGGGTGAGGTGTGTAAGACTGCTCCCCCACCCTCCCAGGGTTCCCTGCAGGTCTAGGGATGGATCTCCTCCCCCACTCGGTGATCTGGTCACGAGCGCCGATATCTCACCAGTTATTGGAGTCCCTGCAGGCATGAAGGTTCCAAGGTGCCAGTCTATCCTTTGGGGCTTTCTGCGTGGCCCGCCCGATGTGCACGAAACGTGAGACCGCTGGGCGTTGCCGCCGCCAGAGAGCCGATCTCTGTCGGGAGTCGCCGGAGAGCTGCGCCGGGTCGGGGGGCGGGAGGGATCGAGCTGTCTGTATTCTCGGGGCGCTAGGACCCAGCAAATCTTTCTCTCCGCTTCCGGGGGCGTTTGGGGCCCTCCGCGCGGCTCGCCCGACACGCGCGAAACGTGGGATTGCCGGGCGTCTCTGCCGCTAGCAAGCCGATCTCTGTCGGGAGTCGCCGGGGGGCTGCGCCGGCTCGGGAGGCGGGAGGGCCCGAGGCGGCCGCGCTCCCACTGCGCTTGGACCGAGCCCAGCTTCTTCTCTGCGGGGATCGTCCCTGGCTCCCAGCGTCTGGGGCTTTCCCACGTCTCGCCCCGGCAGCCTGGTCCGCCCTTCCACATCTCCCCCGGCATCTCAGAGAAATACGCCCAGTTTATACTTCCCAGCCGAGGTCCCGGCATTCACGCTCGCCAAGTCTGTCTCGAGCTGGTGGTGTTTATTAAGGAGGTTCGCTCCCTTGCTGCTCACCTGGTCGCCATCTTCCCCGGATCTCTTCTAGTGTACTTTAAAATTGGAAACTCAGCTATCTACTTTTGTGTGAAGGGGCCAAAAACAAACACCAGGAGAAAGATGGCATCTTTCACAAATGGAGCTGGGAAAACTGGCTGCCCACGCACAGAAGGCTGCATCTAGAGCCGTATCCGTCAGCACATACTAAGCTAAAATAAAAAATGGATCAAAGATCTCAACGTTACAACAGAAATGCTTCATGTGCTGGAAGAAAAAAATAAGTAAATCTCTGAAGACGTAAGTCTAGGCAAGCACTTTCTAAACAGAACCACAACTGCATGAGAAATAACATCAAGAATCAGCAAATGGTATCATGTCAAATTGAAAAGCCTCTGTGCAGCAGAGTAAACCACCACCAGAGTGAGGAAAGAACCTATAGAATGAAAAAAATTTGCCAGCCATTCCTTAGACAGGGGACTAATATGTAGTCTATATAAAACTAATAGCATAGCAACCCCAAAATAAAGGACTTAATCAAAACTGGGCAAACAAAGTGAACAGACACTTTTCAGATGAAGAAGTGCCAATGGCTAATATGTACATGAAGAAAATGTTCAAAATCTGTGGCCATGAGAGAAATACAAATGAAAGTAACACTAAGATGCTGTCCTACTCCAGGAAGAATGGTTGTCATCAAGAAATCAAACAATAACAAATGCTGGCAAGGCTGTGGGGAGAAGGGAACACTTCTACACTGTTGGGGACGTAAAATGGTGCAAGCACCGTGGAGATCAGCGTAGAGATTCCTCAAAAACTAAAAGTAGAAATTCCTCTTGGCCCACCTGCTCCCTCTTTCGGCATCTTCCTGGAAGTGTTAATGCCCATATTACAGAGGTACATACATACTCACCCTTACAGCAGCACCGTTTGTAATAGCTAAACCTTGTAGGTGGTCTATGCTCATCACCAGCCGAATGGATAGGGAAACTGTGGTATTTACCAAACAAAGAACTCCCATGTCCACGGGCATCATTGTATTAAAATGATGCAATAATGTTAAGGGAAATAAAACACACAAGTTTAAATTTCACAGAGCTTCTCTTATGTGAGAAACCCAAAAAATAAATAAAGAGCAAAATAAAAGATAAATAATAGGAGAAAGGGAGATGGAGCTTTTGCAAAATAGACGGGGGTACGTGATGGAGAGAGAAGAGAGCATGAAAAAGACTTTAAAACTGTGTGATGTCCACGTTCCAACACCCACAATGAACGTAGTCATTATGTACTACAAGTTCTAATAAGAAACAATAGATTAACAAATATTGATCCCAGAGGTTTCTTACTCCTATCCAAAAAGAATAGGCAGATCAAAAGGCATTAAAATGACTCAGAGCAGTGTGTTCTAGAGTCCCTTATACCCTCTACACAATGATCCGCTTGCCTAGCACTTGAAAGATAGTAATCTTCACGTGCAGAAGAAAAGCAACAGTGCTTATGCAGAGAAAACTCGTAAAAAAAAGTTCCTAAAGAAGCTTTAATAAAAATCTAAAGAATAAACTCACGCAGAATCTTTGTATTTTGCTTGCAGTAGGCAGTGTCCCATTTTCATAAAATACCGCGGTCAAGAAAAGTCTTAAATTAGGTCGCGAACACCATGTTGTCTCTTGGAAGCAGATTTGGAGGACTAAGCTCCCTTCTAAGGTTATTTTGTAAGCCAATAGAAATGCACAGATTAGAATCTGGGTGCCTGGAAAACGTATTGGTCTTTGCCCTTGACTCATACATATATATACTTTTTGGAAAGCAGAATTGGCTACCTGGAGGTCAAACAGGAAGTGCAAGTATATGTCAAAACTGGTGGTCTATTTCCCTCTAGTTCATGCTCTTATTGCCACATAGTTGAATAGCTTAGCATTATATTCATAGATTGTGTTAAAAGCTATAGGGACATTAATTTGCAGTGCACATTTACGAAAACTGACCCTGTAGCAACTACCCATGTTTTGTAATTAAGGACAAAGTATTAGCAAGGAAAATTGTTTTCAAAAATGTAAAAGACTCTTTACTTTAATGACTCTTGACAAAATCTTTAAAATTGATACCACAATAAAATATTTCAGTGAGAATTAGTCAATTTAAAAGAGGCAGTCAGTACACACAGGATGCTGAGCAACCTTCCGTCTCTTTTAAAAGATGGATGACAGCATAAATTAAAAATAAGTCCATAAAATAACAAGGGCTCTGAGAAGTTGTATATTTTATATGAAATTCAGATCTGCATAAGGATAAAGAAGAAAATAGAATATAGTTAAAGAATGTAAAGGTTTTGAGGGAAATAAATGCTTACTTTGGGCAAATCTTTCTTGAAATTCACCTTTGGATTTAGCTGGTGCATTTTGACAATGGTTGTGATGGTGGCTCGTGTCTAGATTGGAAGGCATATTTAGTACTCAGAAATCATGACAGAGTGCCACATAATGAACCACATTGCTTATCACCTAAAAAAACCCCAACAACAAAAACCAAACTACTACTCAGAAAATTTCCGGGTTTGTAAATTAGACAAGTCAGCCTTAAAACTTAAGGTTTGCTAAAAGGTTTCTTAACTCTGGGCACTGCAGTAGCTGAGCAGCTTCCTTGTTTCAAGCACTATGTGTCTGCGTACCTGTCGGCCATATTTTCTTCTATCAGATATTGTTGCTAGGGCAACCACCTCCTTTGCACAGGCTTAGGGTAGCTGCTTCTTTTTGGGAAGCGGACTCTGGGATGTTTGCCAGAATTTTAGTTCTCAGATTTAGGGCTGTACTGTAGTCTACTTAACCCTTTCATTGGTCTGAGAAAATAGAAGGTGCAAAAGTTAAAAAAAAATTTTTTTTGTTCTCAAAGGGAAGCAGAAGCCATGACTAGAAATAGTGCTTTGCCATAACATGCTGCGGTAACAGGGAAATTAAAGAATTTTTAGTAATTAAAGGGGAGAAAAACATTGATTTTTTTAGAAAAAGCAGTATTGATATTTTCTTCTACAGTAATTCAGAATGGTTATGATTTAAGTCCAGTTCTCTGACTCTAATCCAATACAGGGGAAAAAATCAATTCCTACTAATAAAAAGCAATGGATTTTTAATACATTCTTTACTGCTCTCTACTGAAACACAGCATGTACCATCATTACAAAAGGAAAACATAAATGCTTCCCAACTCCGTGTCTGTATAATCATTGGAACAAATCATATTCCTTAATTATGTTTTCATCTCCTTGCTTCTTTGAATCTAATCCTTATTAGACTTCAAGATTGAGAAGTAACCACTGGTTCTTCCGATCTGCCTTCTGAGGCTAGATGGGTTGTGAGTTTATGGGACTGGTCCTTGCATTTTTGCATTCTAATTATTAGAAACTCTTTATATTTTGATGAAATTTGGTTGTAACTTCAGTCCTTCCATCTATAGAGCTTATGTGGAAAAAACCTAGAACTCTCTCCATATTAGAGTTCTTTAGTGAAACTTACCACAGCTTTCTTGACTTCCAGGCGCCATGGCTGTGCACTTGGGGCATAGACTTGACTGAATGCCTCCATGCTGGACTGTACCTTGAGATCCGAGGGGCACAGAAGCCAGTACGTCCTTCCCCTAGCCTGTTTCCATTCAATACTAGACACTACTCTTGTCCTGTGGGAGACTCAACTAACCGCTGGCTTTACTTCAGAACCTTGTTTTCTCTGGCCAGTATATTTGACGAATGGTGCTATGGACTGAGGCTTTTCCTATAGAACCCTTCCTGTCTCCTTCCCACAGGCGCTAGAGCAGCATTACCTCTTCCGCTCTGCTCCTGATTGCTCCCCACTACCCTTGTATATATCACAGCCATGTTTTCAAATAAATCTCTAATACATCCAGTTCCCCGTGGCTTCTTGGGAACTCAAACTGACACACTAAGTATATTTTTGAAGCTAAATATTCTCAATTTATCAGTCTTTCTAATATGTGTGTGGCATTTTGCCAGCTTCTTGAGAAGCTGGGAAGCTGCCTTACCAGCCTCTCAAGGTTCATCTCAGCTGAGCACCCAGGGGAAACCAACATTTTCCAAGACTGTCTGCATAATGCAGAGCTGCTCTTCTTTCAATGTTTACATTCTGAGCACATTTCCTAATGCCTTTTAGGGGGACATTAACATTTCAGGCAGACTTATCCCTCTGTTGATTCATATGGAGCATGTAAGAAAACAAATAATGAGTTTGGATTCAAACAAAAGTGGTACACTTCAACTTTCTTATTCAGGTCCTTTGGAATTTGAATCCACTAAGACTTTTCCACATGAATTATTTGTAATAAAATTCCTGCTCTCATGTTCTACAGAAGCAATTAAAATCTATGCCTAAATACTCACATCTGTTTCAAGTTTATTTGATAAGTTCAGGCACTCAACCATCCATTATATTAGCTATTTCTTGTACTTCCCGCCACACTGGAATTCTGTCAGCGTGACAACAATATTTATCTCAGAGTTACTGATCAAAAAGAAAAGTCACAGCTCAGATGTTGTCAGTAGATTCTCATCAAATTAAATCAACAATTAACACTGAGAAATGGTATTAACTTGATCATATATCTGCAGAATTATATTGCCATATATAGTAGCTTCTGCATCTTTTCTGTTTTCAAATATATTACATAAATAAAGACAAAAAAACACCTGAAAGCATTTTCAGCATATTTAAATATCTATTTACTTATTAGAGTCATCAATAGGGTAACTATAACAAGATATGATGTAGTTTTAATCTTTCTGGGCGTTTAATATGCATTAATTTCTCCTCAACTTAAAAGCATAAAATCCATACTTGATGTTATCATATAAAGGGAAAAGGAATGCAATGTTTTGTTGATATGTTCAGTGTTATGAGTTTACTTTGATAGCACTAGATATGTAAAATCGTTAATAATATTTCTTATTGGGTATAAAAATTTAAGTGTTCATGTTCCACTGTTCAGAATGAGGATATTAAAAGGTACTTTGTTACAGAAACATTACAGACAAAAAGTAAACCACACTGAGAAGTAAGAAAAAAATTTTTAAGTGCAAAGTAAATATTAATGAGCATGATGAAAGTGCCCTTAATTTGTAAAACCTCTTTGAGTCTGTCATTCATCACTGCAAACATAGTTTTGTGGGTGGTAATGAAACTGCAAGCAGAAACACTGAAATGAGCCCCGGATTTGGAGGCAGATTTATTTACAACGATGGACACTGATCAGAATCATTCCCAGGATAACAGGGCTTGATCTCTGGTGGTCTAGGGCTTATTTAGGAGAGGCAAACAGGAAGTAGAGAAGCAGAATGGTTTGTTGATTGGAGATTGGTTTATACACTGTACATCACTGTGATCAGCTGTTCCTAAGAGAAAGAAGCAACCGCAACTGGAACAGGCACTATTACCTGGGAAACTAAGGAACTGAAGTATACTGGCTGGGGTGGGGGGCATTTTCTGTTACAGTAATACAAGATTATTTAATGATCAGTAATATTCTGTTTCTCTTTAATAGTCACACAGTGTTCTGGTTTTGGATTTCTTGTTTTGTATAACCCCCAATCTTAATAATGCAAAGCATTTTTTCACATGAATACAATTTTCCAAGGAAAATATTTAAAAAGAGAGTTAAATTGACATTATATGATGCTAAACTAACCAGTGGATCAATTTAGTTACTGCACATCTTTAATCCATATCCAGACACCCTAATCCAGTGTCATACACCCATAGTCCAGCCACTCCCCAAAAGCCCCGCCTGTGAGTACGTGAGGATTTGGAGAAATATCTAGGTGTAAGCTGTGACAATAATCATGGTATATGTGTCCTGTGTTCTTACTCTTTCAGTAGTTATGATCTTGGTATTCATACAAAGCTCATGTGAATTGGTATTTTGCTACCTTTTATTCTGGAAATTATTCCTTTGAATGAATAGCTTATTTAGAAATGCGATTTACAGATTAATAATGAATTGAACTACTTTTATGGTTAGTATAAAATGGTGTATGATTTTATGGTACTTGTTTTCATTTCTCTTTAGTAAATAGCTATCAGTAAAAATGCTTTAGTTGAGTGTATGTTTATCTTTATAAAATACGACCAGTTATTTTCTAAAGTGGTGGAATGATTTCAAGTGATAATATGTGTGTTTGAGTAATGCTACATGCTTGTCAACACATGGTACAGTTGGCCTTTTCATGTAGCTATTCTACTAGATTTATGGAAGTATTTCATCGAGGTTAATTTTTTTTTTTTTTTTTTTTTTTGGTACTAGGGATTGAATTCAGGATTTGCGCTTGCCAGGCAGGTGCTTATTCCACTGAGCTGTATCCCCAGCCCTGAGGTTAATTTTTATTTACCTGATTATTAATAAATAAAATCTTTTCATGTACCCATAGGTTACTTTATGTATATTCATTTATTTGAAGTGTTTATTCATACTGCCTATTTCAGTAGACTTATTTGCCTAAATAAGTTGTCTAAGTTCTTTAAATATTTGTATAATCTCTCTATTGTTCCTAAAAGAATCTTGAACATCAGAAATTTTTAATTGTTTTTGTCTTAAATATGCTTTTTGTCTTAAACAATGTTCATCTTTCTCATTATTGCAAGAATTTTGTCCTGACTTTTATTCTAGCAGTTCTAAAACTTTATTTTTATGTTTATGTCTGTGGTTTATTTTGTTCTGAACTCTGGATATGTTGTATGACATAAGGGTTGAGGTTGTCTTTTCCTCAGATTGTGTTTCCAGCCAAATTTGTGGAAAACAATTTTCTTTCCCTATTTTGTTAACTTGGTAAAAATCAGATGGTTATTTTTGTGTGAGTCTATTTTTTCTATTCTGTTCTTCTCCATTGATCTATCAGTCTAATTTTATGTGAATTCTATACTCTCGAGATACCTGCAGTTACAGAGGTATAATGTTAGAGTCAGACAGTACAAATCATTTTGCTCTTCTTCAACACTGCTTTAACTCGTTTGGTCTTGTTTGCTTTCACTTACAGACTTTAGAGTTGTCTCATATACTTTTAAACAGTGTTTTGAGACTTGAACTCATAGATTCATTATTCTCAATTGAGGATACCTGACACGGTACCAGTCTTGAGTTTTAAATCCTTATTAAGACATGCCTCTGTTTATTTAGGTCTTTAATATCTTTCCATTTTCTACATATTTTAGCTCTCCAAATTTGATTTGTTCTAACTTATATCTCACACTCCTTATCATTATGTACATTTCCTTTCATTTTTCAATATTGTAAGAGCTCTTTCAAACTTTTCACCTACCAGTTTGATCTTCTGTGATGTTTCTCAGGGAGTTTCCATTTATTGATTTTTCTCATGTTTATGTCACATTTTTCTTCTTCTTGTCACACATTGTACCGGGTACCACCAATATTATGCTGTAGAGAATTGGTGTTTTGTGTTTTTCTCTGAAAGATTGTTGATTTCTTTTTCAATTGAATTACTCTGACTCAGCCTGACCCCCTTGAAACTACTTGATCCACTTCATCGGTGTGGATCTAAATTAGCCTTTGCAATAAGCAAGCTCTAATATGGAACTACTGTGTCTTTGTAATTATGCTGTGACCTCTCTGTAACTTCTACACAATGCTCACTGTATTTGATGAGTATCTTGCTTTGCCAATTTAGAACTCCAACATCTCCAGCCTGGTGTGAGTTTTGGAAAGGATCCAGTATTGCAATACTTTGTCTTATAATGTCAGTCTCATACATGCAACTTAGTATTCAGCACTGGATTTTGGAAATGTTTACTTATGTTCCTGGAGCTTCCTTCTTGATTAGTTATTTTAATTTTATTTTACTTTAAAGAGAATAATAAAAGTAGAACAATAGCAAAATACCAATAACATTGTCTGGTGAAACTCTGTATCATTTCTCATAGTTTTTTGTTTGTATTTTTGGTTCTCTTTAATGGTTTGATCCATCTCCCATTCTTTCATCTGGGAATCTAAGCGACTGTGTTGATGATAACAACATGTAGTGTAACAGCCACTGTGAATTCCTTCTAGTGTGGTAACTTTTCTTTTTCTCTGCTCTGTCTTAAATCTGCCCAAGTACCTCAGCATCTCTAAATTCCATCTCTTCCCAAACCAGTGAGACTCTTGCGTTGTGCCTCAATTTGTTTTCTACACCATGATCTGGAAAAGGCGTGAGGTACAAATCTGAGGTAATTAATGCCTCACCTTATTGCTCTTCTTGAGACATCACAGTCTTATACTGCCCATGTCCAGTATCTAAACTCAACTCTTTAATATTTTGTCTGGTTTTCCAGTTTTTTATTGTAAAATTTTATTCTTCTGTATCCAGAGACTTGCATCAGTTTTTTTTTTTTACTTGCATCAGTTTTTGAAGAAGTGTTTGCTCTTATCCTTCTCTTGAAGTTAAATGGTCAAATATAATTTTGTCCTTCTCAGAAAACTAAATTTTATCAGGTTCTGTTTTATATGAAGCTGGAATTTAGCTTCCTGTTACAGTCTCACAGGTTATAGATATATCTTGAGTGTGCAGGATTTACTTACATTATCTAGATCAACTTTTTCTTTCACATGACAGCTGTTTAAAAGTTGAAGATGGGAAGTTACTTTCTTCCCCAGAGATGATTTTCTTAGTTTCTATAATCTTAGGCATATTTGGATATTTTCAGAGTAGCAATTTTTTTCTAAAACACACTGTCCAGGAATAAAAGCAGCAATGCAGAGCTGGTGGGATGAAATCATGCCTATAGATTTCATCTATATATAATTTATTATACATTATCAAATTGTCACTAATTTTCTTTTAATGTACTTTAAGATACTGTACTGTAGCATCATAGGCTTTACTTGGCTTCAACAAGACCTCTGTCTAATTTTGGAATAGAAGGTTTTATAGAGTCACAGAGTTGATATAAAAGAAATCCTGGCAACACTTGATGCAACCACATCACTTCTTTTGTTCAGAGTTCTTAATTTTCTCTTTGCCAGTGTCAGCAGAGCTCAAGGCTCACAGGTGCAAATTCAATGTCATGTACTTTTCTTTACTCATTTCTCATTTCTAGATCTATATGTTTAACTCAAGTAACTTCTTATGCACTTAATAAACAGAGTTTCAGAGACGTTTAGTGTGATATTCTCTTTACCTAGACTTTCTTTTCTAGCACTCATGTAAAGCTAAATATTACATATTTTTAAGAATCTTCTTAAATAATTATTCAGCAATGAGCAATTTACTCTTTTACATCTATATTGGTTACTTTTTACATATTCATGAAGAGCTTTGTAGATATTGTTATGGATAGGTTAGATATCCACTGTAGCCATGACCTTTCCAATAACTATCATTTTATTTAAAACATTTTATCATAAACTTCAATTACTTTGGGTTTAAATACTGTCTTGGTTACTTTACTTTTGTTGCTGAGACAAAATACCTAACACCGAAAATGAAGGAAGGAAAGGTTTATTTAGCTTACAGTTTGTGGAGGTTTCAGTCCATACTTGGCTGCTTCTGAGGCAGAGTGGCACATGGCAGAGGGCAAACTGTTCAGGGCAGCAGAGCACAACAAAACCACAAGAGCAAAAGAGAGGAATGGCTGCAAGCAGCCTCCTTTTTTCCCCTACATTGTAAATAGCCTACCCCCACCCAGGGGTTGTGAACCTCTCACACAATCTCCATGCCCTCTTCCTCAGGATGTTTACAAAGTAAGCACCCCAGCTTCCCGCTGGATCACTCTGTTAAACCTCCAGATTCCCCAAGTTGACACAATGTATCAACCATAACATTCCACCCCTTGTCAACTTGGGAATCAGACACATTTCCTTAAACCAGTTTCCAGATACAAAGCCATTATATATTAGAACCATAACATTTTGCCCCCATACAAGTGAAAATTAAACACTTCCAACATTTAAAGGCACAAAATAAACATTACCGTTCCAAAAGGCACCAACAGGGTAATATAGAGCATTGGGACCAAAGCAGTTCCAAAATCCAGCAGGGCTAACATTGTGTCCTGTAATTCCACATCCAGAATCTGAAGCAACTTGTGGCACATTGTAAGCTCTAAGGGCTTGTGTGAATCCACCCCTATGGCACTTCTGGTAGTTACAGCCTCCACAGCTTCTCTCTTAGGCCTGCTTTGCTCCCCAGTTGCAGCTTTTCTCAGATGATCCACGGTCCTGTCTTTTGTAAACTTCTGAGGTCTCCAGGGCACCTTCTGCTTCACACTCACAGCCTCACATATTGCCCTCTCAGGGGCACACTGCCTGGCTTCCCAGGTCTTCCGAAATCTGGGTGGAAGCCTCTTTAACCTCAGAACTCTTGCATTTTCCTTGCACCTAAAGCCAGGGCCACATGGATGATGCCCAAGTCTGCTGCCATCCAGAGCAGTAGCCAAACTTTCCCTTCTCTTGGCCTTAGAGGTCGAGTGCCTGGATTGCTGGGCACACTGAATCCAATTCTGAGTAGCAAATTTTCTATTCCGCGGACATTCTGGAACATGGCACTCTTTGGCTTCCTTCTCAAGGCAAGGTCTCTCACCTTTACAGTTTTGAGGCTGCAAAGAAGGAGACTTGCTTCTTGTGATGCCCTCAGGTCATCTTTTCCATTCTCTTGCTCCTTCATAGCAATAGATACCACCTTGGCCCTATCTTTGCAGTCCACAGTTTTACTGGAGCTTCCTTTCTGGGCAAACTCACATTTTAAATCATCCTGCTGGGCTCTTTGCTCTTGATTGTCAGTATGAATCTGGCTAAAAGCCCCCAACAATAGCCATGCCACTGTCCCAACATTTGACTGCCTTGAAATTTCTTTTGCCAGATTAATCAGTTTGCTGCCGCCCTTAATCTCAGTCTTAGGCAAAGTCTCTGGACACAAGCAAAATGCAGACAAACTTTCTGCCAAGCCATAACATACATCATCTGGAGTCCAACAACCAGTGCAGTTCTTTCCAACAGAAACCTTCCAAACCTGGCATTTACCGGCAGGATTTCTATCAGCCTTCTGGTCTTCCAAGCTCTGACCAGAATCTCCCAGACAGAACAGCCGAAATCATTCCAGCTCATCCCTTTCAGGTGACATCTCTGAACCTTTCCAAACTCTTCCCACAAGCCATTTCCAAAGGCTCTTGAACCACATTGTCAGGTATAATCACAGAAATAATCCCACTCCTGGTACCAAATTCTGTCTTGCTTATTTTACTCTTGTTGCTGAGACAAAATACCCAACACTGAAAATGAAGGAAGGAAAGGTTTATTAAGGTTACAGTTTGTGGAGGTTTCAGTCCATACTTGGCTGCTTCTGAGGCAGAGTGGCACATGGCAGAGGGCAAACTGTTCAGGGCAGCAGAGCACAGCAAAAACCACAAGAGCAAAAGAGAGGAATGGCTGCAAGCAGCCTCCTTTTCTCCCCTACATTGTAAACAGCCTACCCCCACCCAGGGGTCATGAACCTCTCACACAATCTCTTTTTTTTTTTTTTTTTTTTTTGCGGTACTGGGGATCGAACTCAGGACCCTGCGCTTGCTGGGCAAGTGCTAATTCCACTGAGCTATATCCCCAGCCCCCTCTCACACAATCTCCATGCCCTCCTCCTCAGGATGTTTACAAAATAAGCACCCCAGCTTCCCATTGGATCACTCAGTTAAACGTCCAGATTCCCCAAGTTGACACAATGTATCAACCATAACAAGTACTAATGAGTATAATGTGTCTTTTTATCACTAATATTTAGAAAAACTTCTGGGAGATAGAATAAATGAAATAAATGTTTATTGAGAAGAAAATGAGTTATACAAATTGGGTAACTGAATGCCAGAAAAAGTTTCAAATAATAACAGAACTAAATTTTGATAAATATGGAGGAACTGAAATTCTGCATGTTTTTCAAACACCTTGACTTACTGTTTCCATATTTAGTTTTTCCATGATAAACAGAAATTCATATAGATATATTTGCTTGGAGAGGCCACATATTTTTCTATAAATCAGTGGCATGCAAAGTTTTTTGATCTTCATGGAGAATGCGGTCTCTGGGATGTAGGAGAGACAGAATAGAGGAAGAAGGTGGGAATTAAAGGAAAGAAATGTGAGGATGGGTATACTGGGTAGTTAGTGCTTGATACCTGATAAGGACTGTTTGATTTGTCAAAACCATTGCTGGAGAGGCTGTATGATACACTGGGTTCATAAAAGTACTTCTGGGAGAAGGAAGGAAGGTATGAGGTTTGGCTTCAACTGGCCTAACATTTGTTTCAGGGGTGACTTCTCTAGGTTTCTAGATTGGAGGAGCATGTCTGCTAACTGGGCCCCAGAATGTCTAAAGTATCAAGAAGTGTTTGTTTTAATTTACATTAATTGCATGGCTCTACATGAAAACTACCATATCTCTTACTTGCTTTGTGGGATTTTGTACCCGTGGGAGTATTTTAAGAGGAATATAACACAGTTTGACATAGATGTTTAACAGACCACTTTATGATAAGCTTTGGTAATCATTCTCCTTTATTATTTGCTGTCTGTTCTTATGTTCTTAAATTTGATAGTTATCATTTACTAATTTCTGCTATTCAAAAACTAGCACATTGATAATTTATAGTAGATTTTTGCATGGCCAGCAAAAAACATAAAAATGATTAATGAAGGCTTTTTGTTTTTTCTTAACCAGCTCTGTAGAGATAAGCATGGTTAAAAGTTTGATATTTATTATTCCCTATTTCTATGTGACATATGTGTACAAATATGCCTAGGAAAATTTTTCTGTGTGTACTGCTCTGTAACTAGATTATTCAACTAGCTTGGTGTCTCTCCCCCATCTACCTCATTTTTTCCCTCCCTCCCTCCTTCCCTCCCTCTGTTCCTTCCTCTTTTCCTCCTTCCTTTTTTCTCTTTCTCTTTCTTCCTCCCTTCCTTCATTCCTTCCTTCTTTCCTTCCTTCCTTGTCCTTCTTTTATGGAAAATCTTCCCTTCTTATGAATATGAACACTAATGCAATGATTATTGTAGCTTTTTATCTGAGTAAATTTTTTATGGAATCACTAAGTAGAATTTTTAGTTCAAAGGGAAGAAATTTTAGGTATTGCAAAATGTATTGTACAAAGGATCAATTTAAATGGTCAAGAATTTCTGGTCCAAGGGCTGGGGATATAGCTCAGTGGAATAAGCGCCTGCCTAGCAAGCGCAGGGTCCTGAGTTCGATCCCCAGTACTGAAAAAAAAAAAAGAATATGCTCACCAAAGAATTTCTGGTCCCTTCCATATTCAGATAGTATTTTGACTTTTGTGAACTGATAAATGCAAAATATTACACTTTGTATTCATATTTACTTTTTTTTTATTTAGCACCTTATGGATTATGTATTAGTACATTCTGTGAATAGTCTCTTGCCTATCTTTTCATATTAATTGAAAAGTCTATGGAATATTTGCTCCTTTTGTATTTCTTGCTTAAAATCTGGGTGGGATAGTCTGCTTTCCTGCTGTTGGGCTGTAGCACCCGACGCCTGAAGCTTGAAGAAGAGTCTCGCTTAGCTCACCGTTTCAGAGGACTCAGTCCCTGGTTTGATGGCTCTGAGGTAGAAGTATCATGCTGGAAGCGTGTGGTGGAGCAAAGCATCTTAGTTCACAGTGGTGAAGAAGCAGCATGGAGAGACAGCACCAGTAAGGAAAGTCCCAGGGACCATAAAAGTCCAGGTCACACCTCCATGACCCACCCAGACACAAGCAGAAGTGTGTTCCACACCTGTGGCTCCCAAGCTAATTGAATTGATACAATCAAACTTAATTGTCCCATGGTTCAATACATTTTTTACATTAATTTTAAGTCTTTTTTGTATTGTTCAGAATAATTTCTTGGCTGCAAATGGACTAAAAATATCTTCAACTATTCTTTCAGTTTTATTATGCTGTTTTACAGTTTGGTTTATGGAGTTATTTACCATAAAATGCTGAAAAGACTAGGTTCTCAAGAATATGATTTTTTTTCTCCATGATGCCTAGATTTCCTGTTATTATTTAAAATTTTCTAATTGTAAAGTTATAAAATTGATGTATTGATATAATATATTGATATTAATTAGCTAGTCAGTGTTTTGCTCATAGTTGCATGTAAAATTTCTATTGAATAGTAGAGTTACAAATGCCTGTTCCTGCCTGTCCTCATCCTATCAATTGATATGTACATATTCTTATATGCAATTATATAATTTCTATTTGTGATTTCATAGGACATTTACTTATTCACTTAGTTCTTTGTCTGTCTTAGGCATTGTGTGAAGACTGAGGTATCCAGCATGTAGCAAGAAAGACAGAGTGAAAGAACTTGGTGAAGGAGACAGGTTATCATAAGCAAAGAAAGAAAAAAGATGTAGTTTCGAATTGTGGTAAGTTTCTTAAAAAAAATCAGATAAAATATCCCAAGATTGATCTATTCAGGGGTGTCTCAGAGAAGGTCAGCGGATGAGCAGCCTCATTCTGTGTACAATCTTAATTACACTACGTCATAAAAGTGAGGGGGCTGGGGGGTATAGCTTAGCAATACTGCCTGTCAAGCGTGAGGTCCTGAGTTTGATTCCTGGTACCATCCCCCTCTCTCCAAAAACGGTGAAATCAAGAAAACGAGGCAACCTACAGAATACCAAAAACTATTTGCACAGCATATATCATGTGATAAGATCCAAAATATGTAAGAAATTCATACATTTCAATAGCCAACAAAAAGCGAACTAAGAAGTGTCATAAAAGGCACCATGTTCATAGTTCCCAAGGATGAAGACAGAGACATCTCGGGAGGCACCTTATTGTGTTAACCCCAGGAAAAGAGGGGATCACAGCAGGTGTTTGTGTGGGGAACACAGGGATGAGCTAGGGATGAGAGTTGTGGTCTTGTCTTACTATGGCTGGGAAGTTTGATTTAAACAAATAGTAGTCATGGGAGTACTTTAAGCGGAACAGGCCACAACTTGATGTAGATGCTTAAATGATTACCTGAAACGGTGTTTTCTTTTGTTGTTTATGTCATTGATTAATGATTTACTATTTTTTGTTAACATTACAGTAAGAAAGGTAAAAGTACTTCTAAAATATAATGATAGAAACTTTCAATAAACTCATGTTGAATTTACTGAAAAATTTTACAAATGATATCTTTACAAAATGTAGATTTTGGGGGTACAAGATCTATCTTACCATTTACTCAACATGTGCATGTGTCTGTGTAGTTTAAATTTATACTTTTTAACGCTGCATGTGGTGGGCACACGCCTGTAATCCCAGCTCTTGGGAAGCTAAGGCAGCAGTACCTACTGAGTTCAAGGCCTTCTTTGATGCACAGTGAGTTTAAGGACAGCCTGAATTGCATAGGAAGACACAGTCTTAAAGAAAATAAAACAAACAAATAAACAAAACGTTTAGTAAATGCTTTACCTTGGAATTATGAATTTCATGTGAACTATAGTTTGATATTATACAGAATTTTAAGTACATTTTAATGTGACATATTACTTTTAGTTCAATGCATTATTTTTGTATACTCTTGAAAACATGATCTAGTAAAATATTTGATTCTAAATGTTTTATGTGATAGTTTTCATCCTTCTGATTAGATGATTTTCATATATTTATTTTTCAATTTTAATAATTATACAGGGGAATCAGTCAGTGCTTACTGGAGAAAAAATTTAATGCAAGATATACAAATATATAAGAATTTACCAGATTGGCTTGGAACAGCTGCCCACAGAGTTCAGTGTGGAAGAGTGGAGAGGGTCCATCTGCACGCTGGAGATCTGAAGGAGCCAGTCGCGGCCCAGGAGGGCAGGGTCGTGTGCCATGTGCTTCCCAACCAGGAGGCCAACACATCAGCTCCACTGGAAGGTTGAAAGGTTGGTGTGGGAGGCTGAAGGGTCTGTGTTGGAAATCAGACGATGCCCCAGAAGATGCCCGAGGTGGAGGTGCGGACTGGAGTTCCTCTGAACAAACAGGAGTGAGTGGTCCTTTTCATTTCCCTTCTATTCCATCCTGGAATAAGGATATATATATATCTACATACATAATTATTTCGGCATTTATAATTTTTCTCTGCTAATGTGTCATACAATGAATTGTATAATTACATTTTCCCAATGGTGGACTGTGCTTACATTTCTGAAACAAATGAATACTACTATTCTGATACATCATTCTTTTAATTGTGTAGCCATTTATGAGCTAATACATACCTTTGGGGAATTAGTACATTGTTTATATATCTATGTCTTATTTATCTTTCATAATTTTTATACCATTGTTGTTGGAGATCAGAGTTTTTGTAGTTTTATCAAAATCATTGGAAGAGTGTGCTATTTTCTGATGTTCTGGGGCAAAAATAAAAACCTTGAACCTTTCAAAGATTTACTTACACAGTCTTAAGAGTCCCACGGCCTTTTTTTCAGTCTAGTCAGTTTTTCTAAATCTTTTGTGAAATGAGACTGGTTATTTATACTAAGAATATATCATGATATACTTTCTGTGCAACATTTACTTCTCCTTTCTTTCCTTCTTTACTCTTTTTGTACTGGGGATTAAGCACACACCCTTGTGCTGACCTACATCCCCTGAGTATTTAGTTATTCATTTATTGTTTTGTTTTTTATTTATATTTTATTTTGAGACAGAGTCTCTCTGAGTCATCAACTTGCCCAGGTTGGCCTCAAACTTACAATTCTCTTCCCTCAAGTTTTTGTTACTGTGGATCTTTTTTCTTCTAACTCTCATTTCTTTATTCTTGGGAATATTTCCAAGAGATTTTCTCTTTTATTGATATTTTAAAAGCAGTTCATTTTCATCAACTGTACTTATTTAAAAGATTAATTTCTATTTTAGTTTTATTGTTGCAGTTACCTGATTTTCTTGGGGAAGTTTGGCTAGAGGTCACTTGTGCATGGATTGTTTCTTGAATAACCTTAGATGGAATGTTTTAAAATTTTAGCACTTATAATTTTAAATTCCTTTGATTCCTTGTTGACTCAATTGTTATATTATGTTGCTCTTGATGTATGGATGGCTTATGTTCTCAGTTTCCCCTGAGAACGTTAACATTCTTTTTAATTTCTTGCATTAGCCCTGCTTCATTAGAGAAATTACACTCAATGTTTTTATTTGAGGTCTTTTCAGGGAACAAGTGTCTCTGGGGCCACAACCTTTGACAACAGTCCCAGTTTGGGGATGGATGGTTTGAGTTTGTATAATGTGACTGGTGCAGATCTCCCCAGTGTAAGACCATGTCAAGGATCCAAGCAACCTTGTCAACTTGGCATTGCTGCAGGCATAGAGTTTTGGCCCTACCTACAGTTTGTTTTTTGTTTGTTTTGTTTCATGCTTATATTTTTTCCTTAGGGGAAAGCTACACACTCACCCCCAGAGAAAACATTCTTTCCCTTGCTATAATACAGAGTTGTCAAAGTTCCTTGGTTTGTTCCTCAGCATCTACTTTGTAAACTAATCAAAATCCAATCTTTTGGTAGAGGAGGATTAGTATCTGCCTCTAGCCTGAATTTTACTGGGAAAGATGTACTGCAGAAATTAAAATTTCTGAAGATTTCATCACTCTGCTGAGTCGTTTTATGCTGTATGTAAGCTGGAGCTGAAAGCTTACTGGGGAATTGTTAATTTTTTCCCCCTGAATTGTAACACCAGTAATCAAAAGCTGCTTTGGCAAAACTCTGACTTTTCATAGTGATCAAGCCAGCTTTCAGCATGGTGCAAAGTCAGTTGCTATGTGTGTCTGGGACTGGGGCAGTTTAAAAGCTACTCTGCAAACTCCTGCTGGGCCGCCCTCTTGCTTCCTCTTTCAACCCTGACTTGTGATTTATTTTGTTAAAAATACTACTTCAATCTTCAGGGAGACTTTCATCTGCTCAAGTTTAGGAATGAGATATGCACACGTGATTGCGCTCAAGGAATTCCTGTTTCTTTTTCATTGATTTCACATGTCTCAGTATAATGCTTTTTCTCCTTATTTTTCTTACCAGAGGCCTTTTGTTGGTCATTAAAATAGTGTTTAGGAAAGAAGAACATACCTAGATCAATTTCATGACATCATAGAATAGGAATGTGGCATTGGCTTATTCCAACAATTAATATACAGTTTGAAGATGTGATCCTTCCTCCTGTGATTTCTTTCCAAGGCCTTCTAGACTCTTCTAGGTTAGCCACATATTTTCCCACACTTTAGATGTTTGCTATAAGGTTAAGGCCAAAGATGTCCACCATCTGTGTGCCCAAGCTAATGAGGAACAATTTGTTAGTATCTGGTTGAGATGAGTGAGGTTAATGTCCTACTTGTTCTGAAGGTTTTGTTCTTTTCAATCTCTGTAAATAGAAGCATATGTTAGTATATAAGAACATTTTCTACTTTTCACAGTTATACATCACCTTGCTGGAATGTGCAAGACCTAGAAACCAGTTCCTTCAAAACCTAATGTAGATCTATTGTTCTTGAAAGTCAGTTCCATTTTTGCATCCACCATATTATAGCTTCGATTTAACTTTCTAAATTGGGGTGGGTAGTCTTATTTAACTATAGCAAATATGACAAATGAGGGATATAAAGTTTAGTTCTCCAGATAATTACTGAGAAAATACAAAAATCAAATGATCTCTTTTTTATACAGTGGAGATTCTTCTGCACAGAATTGTCTCTCTAAATTTAGAAGTGCAGGAAAATGTAGATAAATGTTTTATCAAGTAGCTAATATGTGCAACATGCCAGTGTAGCTAGAAAAGATGTGCAAAAGTAAATAAGGAGTGATTCTGAAGACTTTGCAATTATCCGGTTGAAGGAGAGGCAATGAGGCTTTAAAATTATATCACCTTGCTCACTGACAGAGGCAATAACCATTTTAAACAATCACAACAAGCATAGAAAGATCCTCAGGCTTTTATTGTCAGGATTGTATCTTTGTGATGTTGTGGAACAGGAGTTAGTGAAGGCTTGTTTGCTTGTAAATGTTTACTGGAACATGCTGGAGAATTTGATCTCTGTAGAAACTGTTGCTTGTGTCGTGGGGGACACTTCCTGGGGTCTTGATGACTGGCTGGCTCAGCTTCTCAAGCATGGCATCTGGCATCTGCCCCACTTGGCTCTCGATTTCCTCGACCCCTGGCTGCCCTGCCTACCCCTGTGACCTGGGTCTTTACCAGGAACAAAACCTGCTGCTTACTTGCTGCTTTTTAGTACTGACTCTGCAAATTCCTGATCTAAATTTTGCATAGCCTGGCAGTAAATGCCAATGGGGACATGTGTAGGTAAAGCCAATAAAGGAAGGTTACATAACTGGCGTCCAACTCTTGCCAATTTCAATTCAGGCAGAAGTATTTGCTTTGATGTGAGTTAGGTATATAGAAAATGAATCTTTTGATCAGAGTGTTTAATTTTGTATTTCTGAAATTTGATATAGCATATAATGAAGGGGTCTTCGTTTTGTCTTTCTGAGAATGCATTACTGCCCCTTGCACTGCATGGACAGTTAAGTAAAATATAATCTATATCTCATACATCTCTTGTTGAAAAGATAACTGAAGAGATAAGAAGACAAGTGGTATCATTCTGGATATATATCAATCTACAACAGTGATTTAGTTTTAAATATCTAAAATTTTCTTGTATCTGGATAGTTCAAGACCAGATCGAAAATTCATGTGCACATAATTATTTCTCTCTCTCTATCTCTCTGTCTCTGTCTGTCTCTCTTTCTCTCTATCATTAGATACGTCCAGTGTGGACAACAGTGAAAAGGACTTTGATTTCCAAAACACACTAATTGTAACCAATGTCTGGGGAAAAGTGCCTTAGGCGAAACAATAGTGCTAAAAATGGAGAATATTTAGTTGTTTCTGGAAGGTAGATTTGAGCTATGCTATGGAGAAATCCTTATCCCTTAAATGAAAACAATTCTGTTAAAAATATTGATCAGCCATCATAAACAAAACACTGTATATAAAAGTCAAGTTTTACTAATGTTCCAGCTCTTTATATTTACTTTCACACCTTTAAAAAGCTTTTACACTTTTTGTTATGGCTTTAGCATGTTTTTCTGCAATCACTAATGATGGTAAACATCTTTTAGTGTTCTTATTTGTTACCTGAAACTTTTTTTTTTTTTTTTTTTTTTTT
>PVLD010027269.1:0-21002 GCA_004027595.1 Dinomys branickii | reverse complement strand
GACTTTCCCACGTCTCGCCCCGGCAGCCTGGTCCGCCCTACCACATCTCCCCCGGCATCTCAGAGAAATACGCCCAGTTTAAACTTCCCAGCCGAGGTCCCGGCATTCACGCTCGCCAAGTCTGTCTCGAGCTGGTGGTGTTTATCAAGGAGGCTCGCTCCCTTGCTGCTCACCTGGTCGCCATCTTCCCCGGATCTTCCTATACACTGTTACAGACATTTAAAATTCTTTCTGTGGACTTAGTTTGTAATTTTTTTAATAATAAACTTTCAAAAATATTTCCTTTATTCAGAGACATCATGCAATTAGCTCTTCCTAGATTTTGTGTTGGAAAGTTCCCATTTTTATTATTGAAATGATTTTTACTGGATATTAAATTTTGAGTTGAAGGTTTTTTCTTTATGCATTGGAAATAAGTCACTTGTTTCTTTTTATTGCATAGTTTCTGAAGGGAATTCTGTTGTATCTGTCATTTGTGCTCCCCCGTGAGTAACGCAACTAGGAGGTATGATAAAAAAATATGGTAAATGTTTAAAAATTATAGTAAAGACATTTGCCATTCATCTCCCACAAAACCCCCCATTTCCTGAGCGCACGTCACTTTTTTTTGTCACTTTCGAAAACTGCTCTGGAGTTCCTCATTTGTGAATGTCTGTAGGTGTGCTGTTGTCAACTGACTGAAAACACCGCTCATGACTCTTTTAACGTTGAGGAAGGGTCCAACGTCGTCGCATGGCGCCCGCTCTGGTGAGTACGGTGGATGAAGGTGCACTGTAATGCTTCTGTGAGCCGCCTTTCTGTTGGATGGCTCTTCGTGACAGCGTTGACAGTATTTTTTAATCACACCTCAAAAGTACGTCCAGACTGCGTCAGAAAGTGGCAAGAACCATGGGATGAGTGTGCTTATATTGAGGGGCAGTGTTTTGAGGAGGATTAATTGTAATGTGTCTCACGTTAGTAACCCTCTAAGAATGTAAATATTCGCTGTATATTCTGAGCACTTCTGGTGTATTCACTGTTCTCCATGAGAACTTGTGCTCATGGAACAAGCATGAGCTCTGTGACACAAGCCCGGAAGCTGAGTTCCACTGGAGGTTTAAGGCTAATTCAACTGAACATCACACTTAGTGTCTAATCTGGAACTCAAGTCTGGAGATAGTGACTGTCTCTATAATGTATTGCCTGGCTCCTTCTCACATAATATTATTTTATTTAAGGTTATAAGGATTGGGAAGCTTGTTTCTGGCCACCTTTGAGATCTTTGATTTTAGTTTCAGCAATTTGCATGTGACATATGCATAGTTTTTGTTGTGCTCTTTCTGTTTTGTTAGGGACCTTGCTGTTCCCTAAATTCTAGGTACGCATTTTGGTATCTGCTATTATTTGGGGGGAATTTTGGCCATCCTTCTTTTAAAATATTTTTTCTGCCAATTCTTTCTCTCCTCTCTTTCAGTGTTATTGAGTACATATATTACACCATTTGAGAACATCCCATAGTTCTTGGGTGATGCCTCCCCATTTCAATTTTCAATTCAGTTTAGGGAATAGTTTGTTTCTATACTAAAGTTTGCTGGTATTTTTCCTGAAAGTTTCAAGTGTGCTTATGAGTTTATCAGAAGTATCTTTCATGCTGGCTATTGTCCATGGCTATTTCATCTTCTCTTAAGGCTCTCTGGAAATAACCTACCTGATCATGTATGATGTCTCCCCTTTCATTCAAGAAAAATGGTATCTGTAATTATTTTAAATTTCTGTTCTGATAGTTCAAGTATTTGTATCATGTGTTAGTCCGATTCTGGTGAAAGTTTTATGTTTGCAGACTGATATTTGTATAGTTTGGCATTTGGGGTTGCAATTTATAAATGTGCATGACAGTAGATACTTGGGTTGGGTTAATTAATGGTCATCTTGAATGGCGACACCCAGCTGAACTGAGTCAGCGTGGCTTTGAGTGTGCAAGGTCCATCTGAGGACTGTTGTCAGAACAGGTTAAAAGGAGAGCAGGAGGGGAGGATTTCATGCTGATTTTGCCTGAGAAGCTGCTTTTTGGAGGTTTTTCTTTGAGGGAGCTTCAATTCTTGTCTTCATCTTGGATGTCATCTCCTGGCTTCCAGTGCAGATCTCTCAGCCTGCTGGCACAGATACTTCAGCTGGTGACGCTGACATTCTAGCTTCCACCATGGGCTCTAGGGCCTTTCCATTTCAAATCCTTCAGTCTTCCATTGCGGATCCTTGGGCCTTTTGATTCAGACTTGCATGGGACACTGCCATGGGCTCCAAGCCCTTGACTGAATCCTTGGGTCTCCAGCATACACAGACAGTTGTATTCTTTCACATCTGACTCTAAGAAGTGTAACTAATACAATACTGAAGTTTTTTTAAAAAAATGTCTTTGGATGTATATGGCTTTCCTTTTGCTATGACATCAGAGTAAGAACTTGTTATAATTTACTAAAATGCTAGGTTTTTCTCAGCATGTGTGTTTACTTGGTTTTAGGGCTTCTCTTTGCATTGCTTTTCAGATAGTGTCTTTCTCTTGGAACTCTCCACATTACAATGTATGCAATTATTTGCCTACAGTGTTGGTATAGCAGTGCATCGTGGGGAAGGGCATGTTTTCTGAACTTACTTTTAAAGCACACCTTACCCTTCTTTTACAAGTGGAGACAGAACTTTATCATCTGGTTGCCCTTTTCTCTACCTGCAATAGGTTTCTGCAAGAGCCCCGAGGTGTTTTTTTCTGTTCAATATGCAGGTGTAGTGGGGAACCAAACAGACTGTTTCAAAGCTCAGGGGTATCTGAGGACGTGACCTCGTTTGTCTTGTGCAGATGTACAGTGGGACACAATCATGTAACCATGACTTAGCACAGGTAAACACACATGCCCTGGTTATGACACTATTCAAGAATGTAAATATGAGAGAACAACCTGTATAAGAATTGTACAGTACTCAGGTGGCTCTGGTTCTTCCTTGCTGCTCTGGTTTTGCTGCATCCTGCTTGCTGTTGTTGCTGATGTCTTGTGCATGTGCCTATGTTAATCCTGGGACTTCACCTGCAAAAATCTCCCCTGGGTCCTCTCTCAGCAGGCTGATACCTATTGTTCTCTGTGAGGAACTAATGGGATTAATGAAAAATAAACCTGAGGAAAAAGCCCCTGTATCTCCCTCTGTATGAGTTTCTTAGGGTTTCTTACTTTCATGCCTGGGATACTTGACCTTTAGCAAGTAGTTAGAAAACTTAAGTGAATTTTATATAATTTTATGGTATCTGATGTCATCCACTATACACAAATGGTGACTTCTTCCTGCCCTCAGGTTTTGGATTAGTTGTCAGCCATGTAGCTTTTGTTATAAAATGAATCCAAGAAAATCTGATCATTTCCTTCTTTCTGTAACTTATTTCTTGTTAATATAAAAATGATGCCTTTTTATTTATCTGTGTAACTGAATTTAAATTGGACATTTTTACTTATTATTTTTTAAATTGAGATATAATTCACATATCATTAATCATTTAAAATTATATTATGCAAAGCTTTTTGGTACATATACACCATTAGGCAACCACTAGCACTATTTAATTACAACTTTTTAATCAATCCTTAAATTTCATACCCATAACTCCCCATTCTATGTTCCCTTCATTTCCTGGTAATGACCTATTTTCTATGAATTTATTCTGGAATATTTCATAGAAATTAAGTCCATACAATATTTAAAATTTTCTTTCTGGATTTTTTTTTTTTTTTGGTGGTATTGGAGAACTGAACCCAGGGACTTTACACTGAGATATATGCCCATCCCTTTTTAAAATTAATTAATTTATGATACTGGTAATTGAATGTAAGCCTGCTGCCCTGAAGAACATTCCCAGCTCACTTTCTTTTTACATTTTAAATTTTGAGAAGGGGTGTCAAAGAGTCACTACATCACCCATGCTCTACACCCATCACTACGTTTGTAGTCTTACTTTCTCAGACTGTGAGCATGGGGCTGGGGATGTAGCTCAGTGGAATAAGTGTCTGCAGCAGGCTCAGGGTCCTGAGTTCAATCCCCAGTACCGCCAAAAAAAAAAAAAAAAAAAAGAACTCAGACTGTGAGAGTGCTGGGATTACATACATGTGTGCACAATGCCTGCTTATTTCTCTTTTTTTTCCCGTTTAACATGTTTTCAAGGTTTATGCACTTTATGGCATATATCAATATTTTATCTTTCTTTATGTTTGAATAATATTACACTCTCTAGATATAAAGAATTTTATATATTCACTCATTAACTGATGGACAATTGGGTTGTTTCTACTCCTTGACTTTTATGAATTAAGCTCTTTGAATATTTATGCAAGTATTTTGTGGAGATTTGTGTGCATATCTTGAGTGCCTAAGAGTAGAATTTCTGAATCATACGTAATTCAATATTTAATCAAAAGATGGAATTTCTGGGTCATAAGTTACTCACTGTTTAGTCTTTTGAGAAATTAGCTAAATATTTTCCAAAGTGACTACACTGTCGATTTTCAGTGGGAGTGTGTTTGATTTCACTTTCTCCGCATCTTTACCAGCGCTATTTTCGTCTGTCATTTTTATTATTATTCAGCTGGGCATGAGTTGATGTCCTATTTTTAGTTAATTTGTGTGTATAGCATCAGCTATACCATGCCATTTTTAAAGATGTGATTATGTAGCGGCACCATCACCATTTGTTGTAAAAGCTGTTCTTTCCCCCTTGCTTTGGAGAAAATTAATCGGCTATCAATGAACGGGCTGACTTCTGCACTGCTAACTGTATTCCACTGGTTTACATGCATTTACTTCCGTGACCAGTAGACTGTATTGTTTACCATAGCTTCACATTAAACTTTGAACTCAGGAAATGAGAATATTCCAACTTTTTGAGATTTTTTTCTTTTTAGTTATTCTAGGTCCCTTGCATTTCTTTATTAAATTTAGGATCAGCTTGTCAATTTCGACAAAAAAAATCAGTTGCAATTTTGAAGGCATTTGTGTCAATTTTGTAGAGCGAGTTGATAACTCACTCCTTTGTAGAAACATTCTAACTCAGTTCATTTCATGGATGAAGTTGAACTCCCACCACATCACTACATAGGAATGAAAGGGCAGAATTTGAGTAGTAGGAAAAGTGCACATAACTGGTAGCTGATGAGACCTGGTGCGTGGGAGTGTAGGAATGTACGTTATGTTTAGGAGTACTATCAGGCTGCAGAACAGTGGTTCCCAAACACCACTGCCTCGCTGTTCTTAAGGTGCAAAGTGCTAGCTTTGCCATGAAGCTACATGCTGTAAACCTGCAGAAACTTCCTTTTGAAACATTTCATTCTTCTTAATTTTTGGTGTTATGATTCCATTTAAAGTAAAAAAATAATAAAATGAAACACTTTAGTTTCTTGATGTATTTGCCACCTGTATGTTGGTTTTGTTTTTTCTTTTGCATGACATGAAAGCATCAATTTCTAGAACATATTTTTTAAGGAACCTACGTATCTGTCATGATTCTCAGTTGTAGGAACCAAAAAATAAATCTAGATAATTGAAAGTAAACAAAATCATTAAGAGGATACTCGCCAGCCTGTTACTCTCCAGACTGAGGACAGGAAGCTATGAGTGAAGCTGCTGGTTGGTGCTCTACTGGTCACACACAGTAACTACAGCCTGCACCGCAGAATATTTCCAGATAGTCTCTGGTAGTAACCTTCTAAGAATATGAATCTGCCACCACGTTTTTGTGTTAAAAGTTGGTGCTTATAATAGAAACTTTTAAAGCTCCAGTTTAGTTTAAAGCTCTCTGCAATCAATCAATTAAAATAGACAACTATGCATTGACCACCCACCAGGAGTGCTTGGTTAGACTCTGATCATGAGTCCTGCTATGTTTGACTTGGCTTGCAAACAACTTAGCGATGTTAAGTGTATTTCTTTTCCTACCGGAGAATGAGGAAGGAGAACTCTCCAACTCTGCTGGGTTTTGATACTAAACAGTACATCCCTGGGAGCCCCGCTGCACCTGGTATATACAGAGAGAGCAGGAAAAAGAGTAATTACAATCAGGCTTCTGCCGGCTGTACTTAAGATCAAGGAGTCAGCAGAGTGCCAATGAGTGCATTTTCGTGGGAGCCTGAGATGGGAACTGCCCTTTACTCACACCAAGATGACTGGCTTGGGGGACGCAGCAGCCCTAATGTGCCTTTGCAGTCTGCAGTGTCCCCAGTCAATATAAGAAAGTAAACACACACAGAGAGGCAGACATCCACAAACAAAGGCAGACACCCACAAACAGAGGCAGATACCCACAAACAGAGGCAGATACCCACACAGAGGCAGACACCCACAAAGTCATACACACACACACCTAACCAAACTGAGAGTGCAGAATTTGTTCCCTGTAATATTAACTATAAGGAATTTTTTCAAGACCTGGCACTTGGGATTTCCTTGTGGAAAGCAAGCAAAATACCTTGAGCAGCAAAACCATGGCCTTTTATGAGTTTGTTTATGTTATGGTAAAGGCCTCAAGAAGCATTGTGTGTTGACAACAAGAGAACTTGGTGATTAGTATCAGGTACACAATTTTTTGTGGTTCCTGAGACTACCTCTGTGTATGTTCAAATAAGACAGTCTCTGTTGATAGCATAAACATTTAGTCATGGGAACACCAAATGTCTGGGAGAGTGAAAATTGTTTAAACAATATACTGCATAATGGAGTTCAGCCTTATTTTTTATAATATCTTCTGTTAGATTAAATTCATTTTGGCATAGTAAGTATTGAACAAGTAAAATTTGTTCCTCAACTTTTTAGATGAAATGATTTTAATGGTTTTAAGACATTTTGAGATTATGGCCATTTTTTAATATGCACTGAGTTGGTTTCCTGTTACCTCAGTGAAATACTTGAGACCGAGGACTTTATAAAGAAAAGAGGCTCATGAAGCTCACATTTCCTTAGGCTCCAGGGATCAGCATAAGCAGAACTCTGATCGAGGCCTCAGAGTGGATCACTTTACAGTGGTGGTACTTGAGGAAGAGAGATCCCAGGCAGAGACAGAGAGCTGGAGTGTGGAGGAGGCTGGGCTTCTTTTCCTGGCAACAACCCTCTCATGAGGCGTGATTGAGACTGTGCAAGAACTACATAAATGCCTTGTGAGGGAAGGCTGGCCAGGACCTAACAGTTTCCCCCCAGGCCCTCCTTTTAAATGGCCCATAAGCTCTTGGCCTTGCTATTCCGTGGACCATACTTCCAATATGTGACCCCTTGGGCAACATTACATCCAAATTACAGCAGTAACAAAGAGAAACTTAGTTGGGAATGGTAAATGTTTTCCGAGTGAGGACTTTGAGGGTAGAAAAAAATTTATAGGGCATTTTCCATCGGTAAACTCTGTGAAAGTACATGTACGTATAAGCATGTTCATCTTTGTGTGGGGTGGTAGTGATAACATTTTTTAAAAAGTGAAAGATCAAAGGATCTTGATTAATGCACTAGTTATTTGTTGCTGCATAGTAAATTATTCCGATTAGCATCAACAAACTTTTTTCCTTATCTCTGAGGGTCAGGAATTGATTTAGAGGCATGTTAGTTGGGTAATTCTGGCAATGAGTGTCTCAGAGGTTCCACTCAAGGTATTGATTCATTCAGCTTAGCTGTGTTCTGGCCACTGTCTTTACTGGGTGTGGACAGCAAGCTTGATGCTGTCTTTATGTTGACCTCTTTAGAGTGCCGTCAGACGAAGCAACCCAAGAACTACAGTAACACAAAAGCCATAATATAACTGCTGAGGGAAGTCACCCTCAACCTCCTCAATATTCTCCTGGCTGTGTAAGGAAACTTTGTCCAACATGGTGGAAAGTATATAAAGAAATCCAGGAAGTGCAGATCCTTTGGGGTTGACTGGCAACTGTCATCGTAGGTATAAATGTTTATTTTTTAAATCATATTTTAATTGATAAATGATGCTTTTCTATATTTATGGAGTACAATGTGATATTTCAATAATGTATACATTGTGGAAACATCAAATCAGGCTAATTAAAAGTTTCAATCTGAGCAATGTAGTTGAGCATAGTGATATGTAATACAACAGCCACTGTTACTTCGTATTATTTTGTCTGGAAACCCTGTGTCACTTTAAATGTTCTTGCTTTGGTTTATGTTTGTGATGCTGGTATGTTGCTATCATTCTTTTTTTGTTCGTTTGTTTCTCATCTACTACTGTCTTTACAATAAAATTAAAAAAATAAAAGTTTCATCAGCAGCACTAGAATGAGCATTTTCTGATTCTAAGTGGACTTGTTATTCCTCCATTAGGGAGGATTATATTTTATTTCTCTTTATCTGAGTAATTTTTTTGAGTTCAATGAAGGGGCTCAGGCTAAGGAAGCCTGAAGATGTTGTACTGTTACTAATGAAGACATTATTTCTTGGGTCATGTCCAATTTCTTAACACATATTTCCCTTTATTTCAAAAATGCCAATTATCAATCACAGAGGTATGTGCTCTTGTTATATGCATTGATCGTAAAATACCCACATCATCAACAAATATATTACTTTACATTTTGCAAGTACATTAATAATTACATGCACAGTCCTCCCTCTAAATCAGTTCTGGTGTAAGAATCCACCATGCAGAGTACCTTTAGATTTAAAGGGACCAGTACCTTACTTGTCAGCTCTCTCTGTTGTAAAGAGGAAGCACAGAATAGGTGTGAGGGAGTGTTTCTGGAAAAGATTGCACAAGAATATGACTTCTCTTCCTTCTGTTCTCCTACCAGAGGAAGGATAAATTGGGAATAAAATATCTGTATTTCTTCAGGACAGACTTTCACAATAAAACAACTCTTTAGAGAGGACACAAAAATGGCCTAACGTCATTGAAAGTGTTCTTTTAAACTCTATTACGTTCTGAAGTATTATTTCTAAATGGAAGCTTGTTTCTTACTTGATAGCTTTGATTTTCCAATTGTGTATATGATTGCTTGCCTTAATGCGCAAATTCAAATTTCAAGTAGCATTTTATTTTTCTCCAGGAACCTTCAGCTTGTGTTTTGCTTCTTGTTTTCACCTTGGCTTTGTTTCTGTTTGGAATATTAGCATTTTCAGGCTGTGACTTTAAGGTGATTGGATGCCTTTATCTGCTTTGATATCAGTTTATTGCTAACAAAATATACATTTTTATTTTAATGGAAGAATATAGAAGCTGAGGGAGATTTCACACGCATTGTAAATTATGATGTTTTGGAATTTTTACTAGGATTTATTGTCCTAAATTAGTTATATGTTGCTGAAATTTATTCATTATATGTAAAGCTTTAATATGTTAATGGTTTGGATTGAACACTAGTCACACCCCTCCCAGGGGTGTGAATATTAAATTCCAGCCTTTAGTTCCAGTGTAGTTGGGCGTTAGAAGCACAGGAGGGTGACCTATAGATGTGCTTACCAAGTATCACTACGTGTGTTTTCAGACCAGGGGCCTAAACTCGCTGTCAGGTCCTACTCTTCATAATGACCTTGGCATTAACGGATAGGACCTTGTTTAGAGGGCCTCATTCCTGTGCCCACTCATATCACACTTCTCGCAGCCCTGGGGCCTCAGGAGAAAGCGGGGCTCTGTAAAGCCCTCATGAAGAAGACTCCTCGGCCATCTCTTATTTAAATGCATTTGTTTTCTTGCCACTCAGAAAAGACTAGGAGTGGGGGTAGGTGGCGAAGGAAAGGGTACAGAATGAGGAATCTTAACTCATTTTTACCTTGCTTTCCCCCGGAATTCTTTTCTTCTCACTAATCTCTGCAATTTAACATTTCTAGCAAGCTATTGAACATGAGCACACTATTTTTTTCACACCAATAAGAGAAATCTCAAGGTCCACTCACAGTTGCTCAATACAAAGGAATTGGCAAATTACTATGAGACTGTCTGACTTCATTCAGTGAGAGCAACCAGCATTTCTCAGGTGCTAAATACTTCTTTATTTTTCTGCTTAGACAGCCTGGTTTACCCAGTAATCTAAACCATGCAACACTTTTCTATGCTGTGTTTCTGCCTAATAAAAGCCTGAGCTAATTTATTTTCTACTTTGTGACCAGTGTTCAGCTAAGCTTTTTCAAACCTGACCCTTAAATCTACTTCTCATTTTTGAGCCATTCTGATCAAAAAGCTCTTGGTGCCAGTCTTGATGGACACCTTCTGTATTACCCAGAAGGTCTTCCAGTTGAAAAATATTAAATACCAGCCTTTAGCTCCCAATTCAAGTTGTAAATTCTTTTATTTTTTTTCTATCTCTATGCAGTTATTATGGCAACAAGATGAGAAAAATACTTACTGACCAATTGACATCCAAAACCTTCTTAGGAAAGGACTCATTTATTTTTTAAAAGCCAAGTAAATATTGTTAGTGAAACAGACTGAGTATCTATTTATTTATTTATTTTGGTGCCAGGAATCAAACTCAGGGCCTTGTGCTCGCCAGGCGGGTGCTGTGCCACTGAGCTGTAGCCCCAGCAGGACTGAATGTCTCAATGGAGTCATTCTGTAAATCAGGGAATAACAAATTTGTTTTTTTCCTCCAGAGTAGCGGTGAGGAGAACAGAAAGATGGAAAAAGACCTGCGGAGCTGGTGAGCTACTACATGTTCTGACACCTCTGCTTGGTCACAGTCTCAGTTTTGGTTCTTCCACCTCCCCTACAGCTGCTACTGCAACGAAATGCAAAACGCAAAGAGCGAAGCAAACATGATGAACACAAGAACTGGAAACACAGCCACTGGTGAAGGTAGTTACCGGGAAGTGGTTTTAGAATTCAAACATGAAAGAAAGGGGAGGCGAGACAGAAGAGGGAGAAGCTAATAAAGGATGCTGTGTTGTAATTCCAGACTCTGACGTCCCACTGGAGGACAAGCGTGACGGGAGAGACCAGCGCCTCCTGGGGCTCATCTCGCGATAGCCTGGAGTTCCTGTGCCGTCTCGCTCGTCTTCTCCAGAGTTGTGCTTGTGGCAGCTGACCAAGCTCCTTGCTACTAGAGACTTTACAGCGCACTCCTACACGTGCTTCCTGGCTCTACCTAAACCTTGAGTGAGCCTACTGGACTCTCGGTGTGCTGAACGCCAGATGGCACGTGGAAGCCCACAGAGAGCCTGGAGTGTTTCCAGGGATGGGCTGGGGCTGTCATGCTGGAGACAGAGGAAGCCATGACAAAATGAGTTGGAGGATCTGGTAGAAATTGTTGGCAAGGCGTTAAATTGTCGCAAACTAGAAGAATGGAGTTCAGATCCGACTTGAGTCGGACCTGTAAAGGCAGGAGATGTTTACTTGTGTGTTTATATATATATAAACCCAAACCCCACCAATCTCAAAGCCTGGCAGTCTTAGGAATCAGAAAAGAAATCAAAATGAGTAAAGAAGATTAACAGATGGGGACATCAGGGTTTCATTGTTAGAAACAGAAAATTAATTTTTAGAATTTTCTGCAAAATCTCTGATTCTCCAAGATGATTTGAAGCAGTGGGGCTTGCACAGTCCTGGAGAGTGGATATTTGTTTAAAACAAGGAACTGCTCCAGCAAGTTCTATTGCAATAACCTGCGGGGCCCAGGGAGTTTCCTGTCTCCTTATGTCGTCCTTCATTTTCCCTTTATTTCTCACTCCTTCTCTACCTTTCCGTTGTTTCCCCTCGCTGCTTTCCCTTCCTTTCTGTTTTGCTGTGATTCTCTGATCTGTTTCAGTCACTAGAACAGTGCTGGGCCCATAGTCAGAACTCACTGAATATTTCATAAGTGAAAAAATAAGTCGGTTACAAGGGGGAATTCAGACACTGTGATATTAGAACTTCAGAGTATTAAGATGCATAATAGGAATCTGAATTTTTTAACTGGTATATTCTGACCTTTAGATGTTGGAAACCAATTAAAATTACAGCAATTCTATGAGTCCCATCTTGACAGGCAATCAAGATTTTGCCAAGGAGGACTACGAGCTCCCCACTTGTACTGGAGGGAACTTAGTTGGTTTTCTAAAGGGTGTGTGTGTGCAAATGTATCATCTGTCTTTACACTCGTAATTACTGTAACCACATCACCCAAGTACATCTGACCATTTCTAACCACTTATCTCTACCTCTCCAAAACAGTATTTTTGATTCACAATTATTCTGGAGGGGAAGAGTAGATAAGTTTTGGTGGGAAGTAGGGGGGATGCCAGTGACTCCAAAACTTCCTTGTGTGACTTCTGTATGACAGTCCTACCTCATGCCCTGTGATTCTGGCTGTAACCTACTCATAACCAACGTTCTTTCAGTTTTTTCAGAATTTTTCTATCATCTCCAGTTTGACTTGATTTCTCTTTCTTGCTGGCTACTGAGCTTATAATCATCATTACTCATCTTTATAGTGTTTGCCAAAAAGTTGCTTGTGCGTATTTGTCTTATTTTTTCAATAATATTTGAAACTTGCTGTAGACCGGACTGACTGTTTTTCTCTTACATGTTGTCTAACACCTAGTATATAGCTCAGGGGTCTTAGGGGTGTACAACAGGCATTTGTCAGCATGAGTTGCATCAATACCTGAGCAGAGACAATCTTTCTGAAAAGCCTTTCTCCTATTTGAATTTTCATCACTGTGGGAGGCACACCAATTTTCAATTTCTTGCAAATGTGAAATATTATATTTCCCTTTCCTTCTTCACTTTTTCCTTTATATTCATTTCAGTTCACTTCGCTGCCTTCAGTTTACTGGTTGCTGAGTTGAAATATCACAAGGGAAATTTCAAATTAATTTCTTGTATATTGTTTTCTAAAGGTTTCCTTTTTCTGTGAAAATGTAAAATACATTCCCTTGGTTTGACCACATTTCATTCTTCTTTAAAATGCTGTAATTCCTTCTCATCAGTGCTGTATCAAATTTACATTCTGCAAAATTTTCCAATCTCTTCCTTGTTCTTCTTTTCCCTTTTTGCATAATTTACTATCAACCCTAGTATTTTTGAGCCAAAGAACATATTTGAAGCTCATTGGTCCCTGTGTTAGCCTCTTTCCTCGATCTCAGAATACTTATTTCCTAATTTCCAGTAGTGAATTTAATTGTCATATGGTGAGAACGTCTGGGTTTGCATGACTTTCACTTTCCCCTCTTGGCTATTGGAATGGAAATTCACATTATAACCTAACCCTTTGTTGCTATAAAGAATAGTGTCACAGAAACCATAAAACTGCTCAGCCTTTAGGTCACCACATTTCTCCCTGCTGTAGAACAAGAAGGGATGCGTAATAACAATCAGAAGATTGCTTGGCAAGTGTGGATTAGTACAAGTAGCTTCAGATGACTCAAATTTTTAATGAGATGAAGTTAAGATTTTTACTAACTTTATACATCTGTAAGGTTTTCTAATAATATGTTCTGAAATTCTAATAGGTAGAAATAGTAAAAGCTGTCATGTAAAAGCCACAGGAAGCTTCCGTCTCTCTATGGATGGAGACTTGAAAAACCTTCTGGAGCTCGTCACTCTCTCATTTTGGGAAAACTTCTTCAATGGAGCTTTAGCTACATAAGTGTAAAGCAGGAACCACTTATGAATTATGCATTATTCTTGAGGGAAAATGAGGTATAACTGTTAGTCAGAATGAGAACATTTTGAACTATGAATCTAAGTTTTCAGTTTACTACATTTGAGCACATTAATGAACCTCTCCTAGCCTCAGATTTCTTCTCAATAAAATGGGGACAATGTTTGTAAGATTCAATAGTGTAATACAAGTAAACCTCTTAAAATGGTGTCCCATGTCTAAGTGGCTTAATATTGGCAATAATGATGTTTCTCAAAATATCTTTACTTTTCAAATTATATATTGGTTTTCTCTGCATGGGTAGCGCTGCACTATAGCCAGAACCGAGTTTTATCCTTCTTGGAGTTGTGGGTCTTTGTTCTGGTCAGAAGAATGAACTTCAAAGAGAACTGTGTACAAGAAGAGGGTGGAAAGTGCAAAGGGAAGAGGTCCCCATGATTTCCCATGCAGGATTAACCAAGATGGATACAGTATGTGCACCATCATGCGCCAGTGTGATCACTTCTTTCTGGAAGAGAGGTTCCCTTCAGGTCATTTAGTTTTGCATTCACAGCTGTCTCAAGTGGAGGAGCATCCTGGGATGCAGAATTAGAGCATTTAATAGGATGAAAGGGGAATTTTTTTTTTTTTTTGTCCTGCTCAAATGACGGCTTTGATGTGTAGACTTAGAGGTTAGTTGGCATCTTCTTGTGTGGTAGTTGGGAAAATCAGCCCATGACATTAAGCTGGGGCTAAGAACTACTGCTATAAATGGCAATATTACTGTCCACTAAAATTTGTTTTCTTTGGAATGGAAATACTGGGTGAGTGGTTGGTTTGCTGTATTGCATTCTTCAGCTTTGTCTGCAGTTAGCTACTGCCTTGTGGCTGAGTTGCCTCTGACTGGATGTAAGCAGACGTGTTTTCTTGTTCTGGAAGGCTTGGTCCAAAGTCCTCTGGGAGATTCGTCCTCCTCCTTCCTTCTTCTGCCTAAGGAACATGGTGATAGTGTAAGCAGGAAACTCATGTGTTAAAAATGGCAAAGTAGCATTAGTTTGATTCCCAGATGACTGCACAAATTGGCCTGGAACTGCTACCCTGAAATGTTATACGAGGACAACATATATTTTTAAGCCGTCGAATTTTTTTCTTGTTTTTATTTTTTAGCCAGTTTATCTTTTATAACCATTTCAGAGCATAATGCTTGGTATCCCAAAATTTGGAGAAATATGTTATATCATAGCAGCACATTAAGCTTTAGTAAAATAACTCCAGCTTAACTTGGAATGCAGAGCACATGTTCATTTAGTTTTAGGTGTAGAGATTAGAAAGAGCTGAACATTTGTATGTGTTGGCCACTGTTCATTGCTTCAAATAAGGCATTACAAGAATTGGCTGATTTGTGTGACAGAGATTGAAGGACAGAGAAAGAATCCACAGATGAAGGGTTGCCAGAGTTGGAATAGATAACTTTTTATAGAACTTGAACAGAAAATAAGATTTAAACATCTTCTAAGGTCCAATGAGCTCTCCAAGTCTTAAGATAAATAGGCTAATAACAAAAATCAGATAATCAGATGGAAGGTGATACCTTCCTAGCCAAATTTTTAGGATAACCTTTGCTAAGTTCACATGCACACACACCTATGCACACACACATGAACAGATGCGCATAGTTTTCAGGGAAATTAAGGTGAAAATGAGCACACAGAAAAATTACGTCTAATGAATTTCGGGTGTACTTAGAAAAGAAAGGAAATAGATTAGAAACAGTTTTGGAGGAGAGGGTGCAGCCACAGAAAATCTTAAACTTCACCTGAGAAAACTTTTTGCCTCTGACCAGTGACATGATCACATGATCAGGGGACCTATCATGGATGAGAAGGGGGAGAGGAAAGTGGCCAGCCTTGCAGGAGGCCACATGCACGTGCCGGAGGTCACACAGAACCTATGAGAAGGAGAACTGGCTCAGAAGGTAAAGCCAACAGCCACTGAGCATTATGGATAGGACTCTCCAAGGTGCAGAACCATCCCCCGGCCTAGGGACTCTTCTCTGCCAGGCCAGGGTCTTACATAATGCTGATTTAGCAGGCTGTGCCATCTGAGTGGACCAGAATTGCTGTACATCTTTTAGTGCCCCTACCTTGTTTAAAATTTAATAAACTTATTATTTTGAACAGTTCTAGGTTTGTGGAAACCCAGAGCTGAACACAAACACTCCACTCCACCCTATTCCCATCTCTCCTCAATGTTCCCCTATTATCATCTGTCACTAGTGTTGAACCTTTTGTACACTTTTATTTTGCAGTGCTAATGGTTGCAATTAAGGCCTTGTACCTACTGGACAAGTGCTCTACTACTAAGCTACATCCCCAGCCCTTGTAGTGCTTTATCTTTATAGCTGATGACCCAATATTCATGTGCTATAATTAACCAAACTCCATAGTTTCTAGTGAAGTTTGTTTTCTGTATTGTACATTCTATGGTTTTTGACAAATGCAAAATAACATGAACTCACCATTAGAGTGTTAGGCTGCAGCACTTTACCACCCTGAGCCTTCTTCTATGCCACCTATTCATCTCTTTCTCCCCCAGCAACCTACTTCTCACTGTCAGAGCCATTCCTTCTACATAGGGTCACATAGCTGTAGATATGCAGTGTGTAGGCTCTTCTGATTGGCTTCCTCGACTTGGCAATTTTCATTTAAAACTGCACTTTTTTGTGTGGCTTCACAGTTCGCTTTTAATCTCTGAGTAATACTGCATCATATAGGTTGATCATAGGTTACTTATCCACTCAAGTTTTGAAGTACACCTTGGTGCTTCCAGATCTATCAGCTTGGGTGGTATTTACTTCGGTAAATACCAAGAATCAAGATTGCTCAAAGCATATGTTTACTTTCTGAAGAGACTGCCAACTATTTTTCAAAGTAACTGAACTATTTTACCCTTCTACCAGCAATGCCTGAGAGTTTGTTTCTCCATGTATTCTTCCATTTTTCAACAAGTATTTCTTCGTGGTTGTCCTGCTCCAAGTGCATACTTTTGTTAGGTAGGGTCATAACCTTAGATAAAGGTCTCTACTACAGAGGAAAACCAGTAGTGCTGGTGGAAAATATCTCCTGGGAAAATCCTGGGCTTCAGACTGGATGTAACAAATAGATGAGACTTTTCTGTTGGTGAAATGGTGAGTCTGTTTTTTTCTCTGTAGAGATATTTGAGAACTAGAGGGGTAGGCTGTGGTGGAGATGGTTATCTGTTCTTCAGAGGCTTCTCCCCTTCACTTGCTATCATTGCAATTCTTGGCCATGTGATTGGCCAGCTACACTGTTTCTCCACTTGTGTCCCATTTTTCAGTGGTCTGTACAAGTAGAAGCAACTTCTAAATGTGGCTATACGAACTCCTAGACATGTTCCTCCAAGTTTTTTCTCACTTTTCTTTGTGCCTAAATGGTGACAATCAAAGGGGACCAATGGGACACTGGAAGCCTTATTTTATAAATGTTCAAGCTTTGTCATTCTGTGTTTCTAAATAACAGCATCAAGTAGAATCATTGTTGCCTTAAACCAGCAATGACCAACCTTTTGGAGCTTTCAATGCTACAAATGACAGCTGCACATATTGCCATATTGCCATAGGTTCACCACTACCCTAAACTGTTCCCCTTGGACTATCATGTAAGTCAGTAATGAATGTCTGTTATATTTCAGGTAGAAAAGTTTCTATTTGGAACAATAGTTGGCTCACTCTGAAGAATGCAAATGCATAACTTAAAGTGCACTGGTTTCCTGTTGTCCTAAGCTCTCACAATGTTATATGCCTTCTGTAAATAATTGTCATGGACAGAAAGAGAGTTTTATTCACACTCTAAATTGACTCTTTTCTCCATGTCACTGGTGGTCCAAGAGGCAATAAAACATAATAGCAAGGAAAATGGCAACTGATAGTTTCTTTATGAGCTACATCTGCCTATATTTACACCCCAGCTTTCATAAATCAGACAAGCTTTTAAAAAGCCTTAAAAAAACTTCTGTTTTATTATATACATGAGGGAGATTATAGCTCATATTACTTACATTTGTTGTGAAAATTAACTAAAATAAATCTGTAAATTATTTAACACAATTTAGGTGCTTTTAAAACATTTAGCAATTGGCTATTCTTAATTTTGTAAGGGTAGGGATATTTGTATTGAATGTAAAGATTCAGGTTTAAAACAAAGCAAACAAAAATTTCTCTTGGTCTTCCCATCTAGGTAAACCAACTTCTTACTTTAGTCAGAGTGAAAAAATGAAGTATAAAAGACAGGGATTTGCTTTGATTTCCTGGGGGGAATTGCCCATTTCTCCAAATAAAGGAAAATAATAGCACTTCGCACTGGACAGAAAGTTTGTAAAGAGAATTGCTGGCCTGTTCCAAACCCGAAAATCCAGCGGTTGGGGCAGATGCCAGAAACAGCCCTAAGAGGTAACGCAATGAATCGTGAATGTGTGCAAAAAGTTCAGCAACTGCTAAAAGCAGTTAAAACTGCAGTGAGCATGGGTTGCACGCACAGAAGCCATTGACAGATGGAGTCCAGAAACCCAGCAGCCGCTGAAGGTGTGAGGACAACAAATAGTTCGAAATTGGTAACCAGCCCACTTACCAAGCGCTAACACACACAGCAGAGAATGGCACGGGAGGACGCGGACAGGAGAGTGAGACTGGAGTTGATCGACAACTTCAGGGAGGTCACAGGGCCCACGTGTCCGGATTAAGTAGACTCCGCATCCGGGTCAGCGCCACTGCACACACACAGCGCCAAGCAAGGAAACAGGAGTACAAAAAAAAAACCAAGGAATGATACACCGAGTCTCCCTTTGAGGACAGTGACAAAAATGGAGAAGAAGAGATTTTCAACTTTAAGGGAAGGATGAATGGATGGTTACTTACAAATTTAAAAGGTATTGTACCATTTGCGTGGTAAATTCATGTAATGCGCGACTCACACATTCTCAGTGAAGTCCTTCTCTGTTCTAATTCACAACCTCAAATTCTCACACGGAAATATTCCACACTGACAAAGCCAACCGCGAGTCCTTACGTGCATGGAGGTCATAATAATGCCTCGTCACTGATCGAATGTATGGAGTGGAATCCACTTATATCGCTATCATAGAAGGAGCAGGATCAGCCTAAATCATCTAAGACGACTTTGAGTTCCTCTCGCTCGAAGTGTACAGATGGAGGTGAACAAGGGCGAGCATGAATCACACTGAAGGGCAGAGAGAGTCTGCCGGTGAGCAACTTGAGAAAAGGGTACAACATATTTTCTACAACGTAGTCTTTGTGTAAGGGACGTGAACTTCTAGAGATCAGAGACATTCTTTGATCTTTAGTTGAGTTTTACGGCAGGACGGTCTAGCAAATATTGTTGCTGTTTGAGGCAGTCTATTTCACCAGTTTCCTAACACAGAGCAGCCAGAGAGGCAGGTGAGCGCTCTCCTCTCCTGCACAGTAGATGCCCTCTCCTTTCCTCCTGAACCCACAATCATGCTTACCCTGCTTTCAGGCCTTCTGTAATGCCTCTCATTTTCAACATCTTTTACTAACACCCTGTTTGCTCCTCAGGGTTCAATTTGTGTCCCTCCACCTTTCCTCGGTACTAAAATTTTTGACATCCAGCATGGCCCCTCTTTCTCCTGTAATGTGCTCCAGTGACTCCAGCGGATGGAAACCTGAAGCAGAGGAAAGCACCAAACCATATGTGGGTCAGACCTGTAACATTTACAAACACTTCTGCCATTAGTGGTGGCAATAAAGGCTGGTGATACTTAGGAAAAAATTCATTTTATAAATCAGGCACAACAATGATAGGTTAAAAACAATAGGCAAAATAGAGGAATTATAATAATATACTAATAAAAACCATGTGAACTCTGTCTCTATCAGCTGACATGGGTTGAGTGGCTGTTAGGGTTTGAGTCTAGATGTCCCCTCAAAGCCTCATGCACTGTTAGGTGGGGCTTGTTTGGTGGTAGCTGGTTGTAGAGTCTGTGACTGATTTGTAGTGTAACACTGGGGTTAAGGGTGGGTGATTTCTGGATCAGTCCACTGATTGGATCGGCACCACTCTAATCCCAGCAGTCTGGATAAGATATAAGGGAAAGAAAGAGTCCTCCCCTTTTTGTTCTTGTTGCTTTTGCTGTCTCCTGATGCCATGAAAGATTCCCTCTGCCATGCGCTACCCCGCCTTGGAGCCAGCTGATTATGCAATGAAACCTCTCCACACTGAAAGGTCAATAAATCTTTCCTTCCTTAACTTTGGATGTTGGGTATTTTGTCTCAGCAAAAAGACAAAAGTGACCAAGACAGTGGCCAAGAGGGAAAAAGAGTGAGTATGTGAAACTTCATCTTGCTGCTCCAAACAGCAATGTCAGACTAGGGAGTTTTGGTTTCTGGGGGGTTTCATTCATATTTTAGATTGTGATTGACAGCAGGTTTCTGAAACCACAGATTAAAAGTGACCACTGCAATTCTTTAAAACCACAAAGTTTAGTAATTCATTTTATCTTATGGCCATTTAATCATTTCATGTATATAAATCATGCTTTGCCGACAAGTTTTTCGAGTAAAGGGCATAGGTCTTCTTTCAGGCGCATGGTAGATGTTCAATGAACATTTATTGATTGACTAAATATGCTTTCTAATATTCATATGTGACTTTTCAAAAGTAATTATGCAGTGAAACATTCTCGCTAGAAAAAAAATGGTTGCAGAGGGATGTTGAGCAGAGGACAGCCTAGAAACAAAGCCTATGGTAATGGTGGCAAATGGCATGATCGACGCCTTCTCTGGCTGCCTTGCAGTTTGAGTTTGACAAAGGAAAGTAATTTCTCTAAAGAAGTAAAAGCTAAATGGAATGACTGAATTTAACTCCATAGTTTAAGGCTGTATTTGTGGATTTTTAAGAAGATGACTTTGAGAGGAACTCAGGAAGATGGCGACCGGGTGAGCAGCAAGGGAGCGAACCTCCTTAATAAACACCACCAGCTCGAGACAGACTTGGTGAGCGTGAATGCCGGAACCTCGGCTGGGAAGTTTAAACTGGGCGTATTTCTCTGAGATGCCGGGGGAGATGTGGTAGGGCGGACCAGGCTGCCAGGGGGAGACGTGGGAGGGTCCCAGACGCTGGGAGCCGGGGACGATCCCCGCGGGGAAGAAGCGGGGATCGGTCCAGGCGCAGTGGGAGCGCGGCCGCCTCGGGCCCTCCCGCCCCCCCCAGACGGTGCAACCCCCTGGCGACTCCCACAGAGATCGGCTTGCTAGCGGCGGAGACGCCCGGCGGTCCCACGTTTCGCGCGTGTCGGGCGAGCCGCGCGGAGGGCCCCAAAAGCCGCCGGAAGAGGAGAGAGGAATTTGCTAGGTCCTAGCGCCCTGAGAGCGCGGACCCCTCGATCCCTCCC
>PVLD010027268.1:0-21003 GCA_004027595.1 Dinomys branickii | reverse complement strand
ATGTTGTGGGGTGGAACACTCTGTATACATCTACTAAGTCCATTTGTTCACACTTTTGGTTCAGTTCTGTTATTTCTTTGCTGAGTTTCTGTCCAGTTGACCTGTCTCTTTGCGTCAGAGGAATGTTTAGGTTCCCTATTACAATAGTGTTATTAGTTATTTGATTTTTTACGTCTGTCAAGATTTGACTTGTAAAGTTTGGTGCTCCATGGTTTGGTGCATAAATGTTTGGATTGTTACCTCTTCCTCTTGCAGCTTTCCCCTAACTAGTATGTAGTGGCCTTCTTTATCTCTTTTGATTGTTTTTGGTTTGAAGTTTACATTGTTTGCAAACATAATAGCTACCCCTGCTTTTTTCTGGGGACCTGTTGCATGGAGAATTGTTTTCCAACCTTTAACTTTCAATCTGTGGATTTCTTTTTGAATAAAATGTGTTTCCTCTATACAGCATATCGTTGGATTGTGTTCCTTAATCCACTCTTCCAATCTTTTCCTTTTGACTTTTGAGTTGAGGCCATTTACATTAATGGTTATCATGGTTATATGTTGGCTTATTCTAGTCATGTTATTTACTGGATGTTTTCCTTCTTTTGCTGACTGTTTAATTACTTGTTCTGTTTAGGGAGTTATTTCTATCGCTGTTCTTGGGTTGTGGTCTCTTTTTTCTCTGTCTAGAATATCTTTTAGTGCTTTTTGCAATGCTGGTTTGGCACTCATGAAGTTCTTCAGTTGTTCTTTGTCGTGGAAATATTTTATTTCTCCATTGAATTTGAGGGATAATTTTGCAGGATACATCAGTCTGGGTTGGAAGTTGTTTTGCCTCAGAATCTGTAGTATCTTGGTCCAAGCTCTTCTGGATTTCATGGTTTCCGTTGAGATGTCTGCTGTGATTCTGATGGGCTTTCCTTTATAGGTGATCTGTTTCATTTCTCTAGCAGCTTTTAATATTGTGTTCTTTGGTGGATATCTGGGATCTTGACTATTATATGCCTGTGTGTGTTTTTCTTTGGGTTATGGATCATTGGGGTTCTATATGCCTCGATTAACTGAACTTCAGTATCTTTTACCTTGTTTGGGAAATTTTCTGCTATTATTTCAGCAAATATTCTTTTTATATCGTTTGTGAGATCTCCTGCTGTTTCACACACTCCTATAACTCGAATATTGTTACGTTTTGCTTCATCTTGCAGCTGTTGGATTGACTTTTCTTGTGTCTTTGATGATATCATGAGATCCTTCCTTTCACGCTCATAAGCTGCCATGCTGTCTTCAAGTTCTGAAATTCTATCTTCGATTTCATTCAAACAGTGTTCCATGCTTTCAGCATAAGTTTTCAAATCCTGGCATTCTCTTTGGACCTGTTTCATTCTTGGTAATGCATTCCTAAATTGCTCTTGTAACGTTTCCATTTGTTTCTTATTTTCTTCTAGTCTTTTGTCTATTTCTTCTCTATGTGTATGGAACAGTTCTTCCATCATTGTTTTCAGCTCGTTTTTTGTCTGAGATATCATTGCAGGTATTTGTCTTATTTCTGCTTTAAGCTCTTTTATGGCCTGTTGGAGTTGTTTCATTTCGGATGCAATCATTTCATAACTTGCAGGTATGTGGCTTCCTGGTTCCCCTGTATCCTCGCATTCAGAACTTGTTCTGGGTGGGGTTGAGTTTTGAGACTGTGTTTTGTTCCTCTGTTTTCCCATTTTTGGGTATCAGATTCAAAATGTTGAGCTATAAATTCCCCAGGCAGTTCAGCAGGCAAAGCTCTGCTGCAGAGGCTGCTGCAATGATTCCTTCTCTTTGGGAGAATGTCCCTTAAGCTGTCTGCTGAGATTTCCGCTTCTACTCCCTACCCCGAGACCTGGCTGGGGCGCATAAACAGCTTGCTGCCCCAGGGACCTTGCAGGCAGGCCACTCAGGTGTTCCTCCCTGGGTGGAGCTCCTTCCCCCCTCACAAATCCCGTCGGGGCACCTAGCTAGCTCTTCCGACCCGGGGGATCCTATAGTCAGTATAGCTGCTTGGATGTCCCTCGCTGGGCAGAGCTTCTTCCCGACTCAGGAAAAACCGGTGAGGGCACCCAATCAACTCACCCTGGGATCGTGCAGACAGGAATGCCATTCAGATGTATCTCCCTGGATCGAGCTTCTTCCTGACTCAGAAATCCTGCCGACCGCAGCTGCCACAGTTCCCGCGGCGCCGACTGCAGGGGGCGGGGCTCTGAGCGGGATCCCGACTGCTGCCCAGATTGGCACAATCTGCCCCAGTAGCGCGTTCTCTGAGTTTACTCTGCTCCGCCTCCAACAAATCCTGGTTACAGCCGCCTCCGAGCCGATCGGGTTCAGGAGCTGGAAGGGTCCGTCCCGCCGCAATCGCACTCTTGGCTGTACGTGGATTGAGCTGAGCTGTAGCCCAAGCACAGCGCCGATCCCTAGGGTGCCCAGCTCTCAGGATCCGCCCACTTCTCGCCGGGCATGGCTTATGCAACTGGCCCTTTAATGCTCAGGCCGTGGAGAGCAACACGATCAGTTGGAATTTTGCATCCATGGACGGGGCACCCGCGCGCAAAGGATCGGTCTCTGGGAGAGTTTCCCTCTGCTGCTCACCTGGTCGCCATCTTCCCGGAAGTCCAAATACTTCCTGTATTGTTTTTGTGTTATTCTGGTTTATATGTCTCCATTCTTTTGTCTTTAAAATAAAAAAAAATTCATACTTATCTATGTAGTTTCTAGCTTTTTATTTCTTCATGTGGATTAAAGTTGGTCTTACTTCCTTTCACTGAAGGACCCCCCCAGGAATGTTTGTTGTATGGCTGGGGTGCAAAGGAAGGATTCTTTTCAGTTTTTGTTTATCAAAATATATTGTTGGACATCCTGTAATCCCCGTACTTGGGAGGCTGAGGCAGGAGGATTGCTTTGTGTTTGAGTTCAGACTGGGCTACACAGTGAGATCCTGTCTCAAAGAAAAAAGGACACTTACCCTTTGAAGGATTCTTTTTCTGGCTATAGAATTCTTGTTGAGTCTTTCTCTTTCAATACCTATATGCCATCGTCCTGTCTTCTGGCTTTCTGTTTTCTGATGAGAAGTCAGTTGTTAGTCTTGTTGGGGTCCCTTGTGTGTGAGGAGTTGCTTCTGTCTTGCTGCTTTCGTAATTCTTTGTCTTATCTTTTAGCTGTTTAACTATGATGGTCTAGGTATGAATTTCTTTGAAGTTAAACTATTGGGGTGTTTACTGGGCTCCCTAGATGTATAGAATATTTCATATTTTCATCAAATTTGCGAGATTTGGGGCCTTATTTCTTCTGATATTGCTTTTTTCCCCCTTCTCAATTTGTGTATGTTAGAAGGCTTAACAGTGTCTCATAGACTTTTTCCATTCTTTTTTATGTTTCTCAGACTGGATAATCTGTCTTCAAGTTCAACATTTTTTTCTGCCAGTTCAAATCTTCTGCTTGGCCCTACTCACAAACTTTTAATTTCAACTTTTGTGTATCTCACCTCAATAATTTCTATTTGGTTCTTTCACTTTTTTCTTTTTGTAGATATTCTCTATTTGTATGGGGGATATAATTCTCATGATTTCTCTTAATTCTGAGACTTTCATCTAGTTCTTTGAACATATTGATAATAGCTTACTTGTGATTTTTTTCTAATGAAAGATTTTTTTCTAAAACAAGATTTTTTTCTAGTAAGTCCAACATTAGGGCTCTCCAGTTAGATCTATGTTGACTGCTTACTGTTCTTATATATGGCCATATTTTTCTATTTCTCTCTGTGTCTTGTAATTTTTTATCAAAGACTGGACATTTAAAGCAATAGAATGTAGCAACTCTAACAAATCTGTGAAGTCAGATCCCTCCAGTCTCCAAAGTTTGTTGTTGCTGCTGTTTGTTTTTTAATTTACTTGGACAAAACCTGTAAAATCTTTGCTCTTTGCTATGTGAGGCCATTTAAATCTCTGCCTGTTTAACACAGTGGTTAGCTAAGGATCCAACCAATGGCCTTCAGTCAGCACATCTCCAGTCTTCGCCATGCAGCTGTGTGTGGGTGCACAAGTGTCGTGCAGGATTTACAGTGTCCCCTGGACTTCACTTTCTTCCTTGCCACAGCCTGAAGGTCAGCCAGAGAGGAGAAATGAGGGTCTTCTAGGCCTTACCTGGGAGCAGCACAGCCCCGTGCATGTGTATGAACATCTAGATTCCCAGGGTTAGGTAGGGAGGTTTCCAGTGCCCCTATAGATATCTCCTTCCCTAGTTTTTCCTTTTAAGCTTTTTGTTCAGCCTTCTGTTAGCTCCAACTGGTAATGCCACCTCAGGCAGCTGATTGCTGTTGACAAATGTCCTGGGGGATAAGGCTGCTTTCCCCGCATGAGCTCTGGGTTGAGTCAAATGCAGACAAGAGCTGAGAATGAAGCTGCCAATCAGCTGCCGGACTGCTTAAAGTCACAGTTCTCTGGAGAGAGGCACTGGGAGCTCCACACTGCTCTGCCCGCCCCTATGGGCTGTTTGGCTGCTCCCAGAGTTATGAGGCTCTTTGTTTTCAAGGCTACTGTGGATCTGAGAGGGTGGAGGTGGGGCAAGTTATACTGGCACAAAACTCATTGTTCTTACTGTCAGCTGTTTTTTCTTGAATACATTCCGTGGTTTTTGCAACCCTTTAATTCTGAGTTCAGGAACATTGGTTTTAGTGAGTTTTTCAGACAATGCTCCAGTTACTTCTGTGGTGAGCATAGTTTAGGAGGTCCTGATCCCTTCACTTCAGGATTGTTGCCTCTCTTCCCATCGTCTTCCGAAAGACGTGTGGAAACCAGAGAAAGGAGTCATGAAACTAAGAGCTGACCTCTTACTCTAGGGGAGCTAAAGGAGTTTTCACAGCCCAGTTCTTCCAGGCTGGAAATTGTTTTTGGATTTGGGGCTAAATAGTATACAATTCTGACTGTCTGTTGAAGAAGCCCTTGGGGACCCATGAAGGCAGCGGGTGGCATTCTGGGGTTCAGGACCCTGGGCTGCCTGATTGCAACCAGCAGGATGAATGTTTTTCCCTCCACCAAGGATTCCTTCCTTCTTCAAACATCCTATCTTCCCACCAGGTGTGGTGGCACACACCTGTAATCCCAGCCTCAGGAGGCTAAGGCGGGTGGATTGCCGTGAGTTTGGGACCAGCCTGGACTACACAGTAAGTTCAAGCCCAGCCTGAACTACATAGCAAGAACCTGTCTCAAAAAACAAACAAAACAAAACAAAACAAAACAAAACAAAACAACAATCATTCTATCTTCCAACCTCCTTTCTCATGTGCACACGGCTGTGGCGCCTTTACCCCTCCACAGTCCCTCCCTGGCTTTGTTGCATGATCTTCTGGCTGTCAGCCTCTCCTGTGGCCTGGGTGGCTGTAACTTGCTCCTCTTAAGGCTGAGACTGACATCATCTCTGGGAAACTCCAGTTGGGCCAGCCTGCCCCCTCTTTCTAGTCTCAATCACCCCGTCAGGGAATCCGAGATCACAACCGCAGATGTTGAGGAAAGGTACTGCAAGAAAGCAGAGCAGCTCTTTTGGAAACAGCACAAATAAAAAAGGCAGTCGTTTTGTTTGCACATAGCCAGATCAATTAAAAAATGTAGGTATAGGCCTTAACATCCAGTACCAGGATCTGTGCACACACCCGCAGGGGCCTCTCACTTCACCTATGGAACTTCAGGTCTCCTCATTAAAGCGTGTTCTCCCTTGCCTTACCAAATGGAGGCCACACTCATTTATACTGCCAGGACTTTCAGTGCCTCTGGGTTTCTTCTGGCATCTCTCAGGATGGCTCCCCGTGTTAGCTACACTGTGATATGCAGGAGCAGCTCCACAGAAGCAGATGTTGGCACCCGGCCCCACAAGCTGCTCCTCTGATTTGCTCTCCAAATTTGCATTTGTGTTGCCAGTTGGGGGCTGCACAGAATGACAATTGGTGCTTTGGGTAAAGGAAGCTAAAAGAAGTGAGGGTTCGGGAGATGAGCAGAATCAATAATTAGTGGCTCCAGGAGGAAAATGAACTCTCAGCCCACACAAGCTTTTGAACTCAAGTAGGGTTAATTGCTTCCCACGCCAGCCCAATGGCCACTTTTATCTCAGGAGATGGCAGCGAATGAGTCATAATTAGCCAACCTGACCTGATCTCAGAGCACCTGCATACAGGACAGCACAAATTGTCCCCAGGACTCCTGGAACAGGTCAGAATACACGTGCATGCACCTGGACACTGGAGAGTGGCTAGGCGTCCTTTCTGAGGGGTGCAGGAGCAGGCGCTTGTATAGCTGCTTTGTAGCATGTGACAGATCGTGGGGGGGTGAAGGTCTGTGGTTGGGCAGCACCTTGCATGTTTGCTGGGATGGCCTCCGAGATGGTGCACATGTGGCTTTCCTGGGGGTGCAGCCTATCTTAAGTCCATCCCACCCTGCAACAGAGGATGACTACCTGGGGTATGCTGGACCCACGAGAGCCAGAGTTCATCCCATTTCCTTCTCTGCAAGAACAAGAACAAAGGGGCCTATGATGATCCCACTGGATTTTTAAAACGTAGGCCTTGTGTCCTCACGGGGCACCAAAACTACCCTTGGGGTCTTGTGGTTTTGGGAGAGAAGAAGCGATGGCAGGGCCTTCAGTGGGGACCTGGCCTCACCACAGTGACTCGGTAGTCCACAGTGACTGCATTCAGAAGGGCAGTCGCAGTAATGGTGGACAGGGCTGTGCTCCTTCAATCTTCTTACTCCCCTCCACAGTCTATCCTGTGGCACATGCCACACCCCACCTCCTCTCCACTTCTGGGGTTGGAGTTTCCTTCTAAGCATCAGAACCCATGATCCTGGGCTACTGGGCACAGTGGCTGCCTGTAGACACAGTGGTGAAAGTATCTTGGTCCCAGAGGCTCCTGGGTCAGTCCCCCAGAGATGATGGGTGCCAAAACTCTTCTCTGTCTGTAGCCAGCCTGTAATTGCTCCTCTGATTGAGCCAATGTTTGCAGAACTTTCCTCCAAAACCACAGTAAACGATACTTACACCATGCAAATGACTTACAGGCCACAGGCCCAGTTTATATCCACCTTCCCTATGAGTCCTCATGTGGCAGCTTCTACTCGTGATCACAGGGAAGGGTTGGGGTCCCAGCCAGACCAGGAAACCTCATCTTCACAGGACAGGGCACTTGAAAACAGCAGGGCCATCTGTGACGTGTTTGGGACCCGCAAAGGGTAAGGCAGCCAGGCTGCTGGCTCAGTTCTCAGCCTTGAGGCTCCTCCCAGATCTACTATTTCTCCATCCTTTCCCAGCACTGAGCCTGCTCAGAGAAGGTGGTGTGGCTGGTCTTGAAACTGCATCTGTATTTAAGAAACAAGTTCTTGGTCAACAATGCAAGCTTGGAGGTTGTTTCCTCCATCAGTAGTAGGACTGGAGAACATGAGGTGGAGAAACACTGCCTGCACTGTCTTCTCTAGGGTTTCTTGTACACAGGACAGCTACATAAGCTTAGTCATATGCATACACGCGAATACATGTGCATACACAGGTGTAGGGCACATATGCATAGCTTTCCACACATATGCACAGACACACAGGCATTATGATGATACCCACAAAACATGAGTCCTTGGGAAGGAGCCAAACCCAACACCTGAGGCCAGGGCACACAGCACAGCCCTGGGCCTCTTGTCTTGCTTGTCTTTTCTATTAGCTTACAGTGCTGACTCAAGCAAGTCAATTAATCTTTCTCCCTGTCACTCTCCGACCTTCCAAATGGAAAGGAACAGCCGGACCCAACTCACAGGGACTGGAGATTAACCTACATCTTCCCAGGGCTCATCATCATTAGAGCTGTGCAGCCTGGATGTGGTTATGTTATTAGAAGCTGGGTTACTATTTGTGAACTGTCTGTACTGCCATCTCTCCAGTGGGGATTCTACTGGTGGTGGGCGAGGCTGCCTTGGGCAGTGCCCTGTGGAAAGGTCCGGGTCCTAGCACTCGAAAGTTCCATAAATGTTCTTGGCAAATGGCACCCACTGGGGGTGACAAGGAGACAGTTTGTGGTACTGATGTTGAAGGAGGGGATGGCATTTGGGTGTGAAACTAAATCAAACTTTCAAGGTGGTGGGGTGGGTGGGAGAAAGAGCTAACATTTAGTGAGTGCCAAGCACTGTGACAGCCTTTATCCAGCGTGAACAGAACTGGCACACTGGGCAGTTGAAGTGGAGGGTCACTCAGAGTGATATACTCGTACCATAAATGTTTCATTTTACCTTAAAGTATTAGCCTGCATATTTCTTTGCCAATCTATTGATTCAAGGCCAACTCCTTAGAGGACAGGGCCCTGGCTGGCATTCCAAATCAGGACTCTGCATGAAGCACATCTGTAATCCGTTGCCTTATGAGTTTAAGGAATCCAGTTTAGCATGCCTTAAAGTGGGAGCAAAAGTTTAAGAGTATGTGTGTGCAGGCTGAGGGAGAGTCTGTCTAGATTTTTACTATTTCTCTCAATCTGGTGGAGCTATTTCATGTGCACAGAATTTGACAGTAGTTTTTTTTTTTTTTTCTTAAAACAACTTGCCTTCATGGAAGCTCTCCAAAAAAGATATTATTCATAGAAACAACAGCACTTTCTTTTTAGTGGAGCATGGCAGTGCATGTCCATCAACGCAGCTACTCAGGCAGGAAATAGAGGCAGGAGGATTACTTGACCCCAGGAGGTCAAGACCAGGCTAAACAACACAGTGAGATCCTGTCTCAAATAATTACCATTTTTAACCATTTTGAAGTGAAATATTCAGTGGCATCAATATATTTATAATGTTGTGTTACCACTGCCACTTTCCTTCCTTCCTTCCTTCCTTCCTTCCTTCCTTCCTTCCTTCCTTCCTTCCTTCCTTCCTTCCTTCCTTCCTTCTTTCCTTCCTTCTTTTCTTTCTTTCTCTCTTCCTTTCAACAGTTTCTCTCTATTTAGTTTCAACAGGCCTTGAGCTCAGTATGAGGCCCAGGCCGGCCTTGAGCTCATGGCAATCCTGCCTGTGGAGCTCGAGTGCTGGGATTACAGGCATGCACCACCCCACCTGGACCATCACCACTGTGAAACTTCCAGCAAAACAAATAGAAACCCTATACCCAGTAAGCAGTGTTCCCACATATCCCCATCCCACTTTCCCCAGCCCCAGGCTGCTGCCCTTCTGCTTTGTACAGTGCTGGGGGCTGCCGATGTCAGGGCAGAGCTGGTGTCTGTGAAAGTGTACTTCCTCCTAGTCATTTATCTCATTATGTCTTCCCATGGTGGAAGGATCAGGACAGCTCCCTTGGGCTTCTTTTATAAGGGTACGACCCATACAGTAGGCTCCATCCTTGACCTGAGCACTCCCCAGTGGCCTCACCTCCTAACACTTTTGCCTCAGGAGTGAGAGATCAACATTCTAAGTTGGGGGACACAAACATTCATGCCCTCACAGATGTCTTTCCACTTATTTGTATATCCTTTAAAAATTTCTGGCAGTATGTTGTCACTTTCAGTGCACAAGTTTTCTGTCTTCTTGGTAAATCTCCCCTAAGCCAATCCCTCAGTTGAGCCAAGTATGAATCAAAGACTCTCTGGAAAAAATTACATCTGTACAGAATATGTACAGGTCCTTCCTTTGTCCTTGTTCCCTGAACAATACAGTATAGCAACTATTTATTTAACATTTTAAACCTAAGACCGTACAAGTAATAAAGAAATGATTTCAAGTACATGGCAAGAGGTGTGTAGGTGATGTGCAAACACTACATCATTTCATACACAGGAGTTGGGCATTGCAGTGTTTTGGTACTCATGGGGATTCTGTAACCAGTCCCCCTCAGACACTGCGGGAGGACTGTATTTTATTCTTCTGATGCTATCATAAATGGAATTGTTTTCTTTTTTATTAGAGGTTCTGCGGATAGAATGCAAGGCCTCATGCGTAGTAGGCAAGTACTCTACTATGAAGTTAACCCCCTAAATTGGAACCTCTTTCTTAATTACTTTTCTGGATATTTGTTGCTATTTACAGGAATGCTACTTTTTTTAAAATTTTGTGTCTTGAATTTTCCTGAGTACATTCAGCAGCTCCAACAGTTTTTTTTTTTTTTTTGAGGAATCTTCAGGATTTTCTACATGTAAAGTCATGTTACTTACAGACAAAGATAATTTTACTTTTTCCTTTTTTTAATTTTGAAGTCTTTAATTTCTTTTTCTTGCCAGCTTGTTCTTGCTAGAATTGCTGGTACAATACTATATAGAAGGGGTAAAAATGTTTCTGTTCTCAGGAGAAAAAGTTAGTCTTATCAGCATTGAGGATGATGTTAGCTATTGTTTTTCATATGTGGATTTTCTCACATTTAAGTTTCTGTCTATGCCTGGCTTACTCAGAGTTTTTATGATGAAGGGTGTTGAATTTTGTCAAGTGCTTTTTCTGCATCAGCTGAGGTGAATGTGCATTTTCACTGTCATTCTGTGACAGGTTCATTACCTTGATTGGTTTTCATTTGTTGAGTAATTCTTGCATTCCTGAGCAAATATCACTTGGTCACAAATTACAGTTCTTGTACTATTTGCTGCTGGAATCAGTTTGCTAGTATTTTGTTGAGGATTTATGTATCATTCTTTTCTTTTTTAGAGTGTCTTTGGCTTTAGTATCATGGCAAGGATGGCCTCTGACTACATTAGAATTATTTCCTGCAATTTATTGGGAAAAGTTGAGCAGATTGGTGTAAGTTTTTAAATGTTTGGTAGAATTTACCACTGAAGGTCTAGGTCTTACTTTCTTTAAAGATATTTTATCATTGATTCAGTCTCCTTACTACTGCAGTCCTATTTGTATTTTATATGAGTCCACTGTGTTGGTTGTATATTTTTAGTAATTTATTTCATCTAAATTATGAATTTATTGGTGCATAATTATTCATAGTGTTCTCTTATAAAACTTTCTATTTCTGTGAAGAAAGAGTAATATTTTTTCCTTCATTTCAGAATCTAGCAACTTGAATCATTCCTCTTCTTTTTTGACATCTAGTTAATTTCTAGTTGTTAATTTTGTTGATATTTTTACAAACCTACCTTTTGTTTCATTGATTTTCTCTACTGTTTTTTTCTCTATTATACTCACTATAATCCTTATTATTTCATTCCTCTGCGAGCTTTGAGTTTAATTTTCTTTTTCTACTTTCTTCACAGCATATGTTCAGATTATTGATTTGAGATCTTTCTTTTTTAATGTTTGTAATTACAACCATAAGTTTTCCTGTCAGCGCTGCTTTTGCTGCAGCCCATACATTTTACATTGTTTTCATTTTCATTATGTCACTGTTTTCCCCAAAGTCCTTTGTGATTTCTTCTTCAGCCCATTGGTTTTTCGAGATTGTGCTTCTGCGTTCTCTTATATTTGTGAAATTTCCACTTTTATTATTGATTTGTAGCTTCATTCTATTGTGGTCAGAAAAGATACTGTTATAATTTCAGTCTTTTCAATTTGTTAAGACTTGTTCGGTGTCCTAGAACATGATCTCTCCCGGAGAAGCCTCTGTGTGCAGTCGAGGGGAATGTGAACACTTTTGTTGGGCGGAGTGGTAAAGTTCTGGACATGCCTATCAGATCACGTTGGTTCACTGTGTTGTTCAAGTCCTCTGTCCTCCCTCCTGTTCTTTCTTTCTGTCCTGTCCTCCTTTTCCTCCCTTCTCCTCTTCTCTTCCCCTCTTTCCTCTCTCCCACCCTGTACGTCCTGGGCACTGAGCCTAGGACATTTTCACTGAGCTACAAACCCAGCCTTCTTTAATTGTTTTAGACAGGGGTTTGCTAAACTGCCCAAGCTGGGCTTGAAATTGTGCTCTTCCTGACTGGGCCTTCCAGAGTGCTGAGATTATAGTCATGCACCGCCATGCTTGGCTAATTCCTCTGTTTTCTTACTGATTCCCTATTCGGTTGTTCTATCCATTACTACATGTGGATGTTGAAGTATCCAACCACTGTCGAAAGCCTCATTTTATATGTTTACAATTCCTTTATCTTCTTGATGTATCAAAACTTTTATCAATATATAAGGACCTTCTTAGTGTCTTGCACCTTTTTTTTTTGGCTTAAAGTCTATTTTGTCTGACAATAATAGAGCCATCCGGCGACTTTTTGCTGCCATTTGCGTGGAACAGCTGCGCCCACGTGTACCGTCCTATCTCAAGGGAATCTCTCATAAATGGCAAATACCTGGACTTCTTTTAAAATTTTTAACTGATTTGTCAATCTCTGCTCTTCTTCTTCTTCTTTTTTTTTTTTTCAGTACTAGGGATCAAACGCAGGACCTTGTGCTTGCCAGGTAGGTGCTTATGCCACTGAGCTACATCCCCAGCCCTAATCTCTGCTTTTCAATCAGAGAATTTAATCCACTTAACATGGATTAATGTAATTATTCATTTAATGTAATTATTCACTTTTATGTGATATAAAAGTGTTTTCTTTTGGCATTAATTTATTGGATTTTTGTATAACATAAAGTTTTTGCTTCTTATTTCTTCTGTTACTGATTTTTAAAATTTAGTTGGCTTTTATAGTTTCACATTTTGATTTCCTTCTTTACTCATTCTGTGCATTTTTTAGTTATTTTCTTAGTGGTTATGTTGGAGATCACATTGAATATCTTAAACATATTTAAAAAATGACTTTGACTAGGATCAGCTCAGTTTCAGTAGTACAGACACTTGATCCCTGCACATCCCTGTCCCTCTCCTTCATATTGCTGCCACGGGTTACGTCTTTATATACTGTGTGCCATAATTATTATTCAATGTACCTGCTTATAAAATCATATAGGTGAAAGGGGAAGTTAAAAACCAATCAAACACACAACTATCCTGGTTTCTGTATTCGCTTTGCAGTCACCTTAGCCAGTGTTCTTTCTTTCTTTCTTTTTATGGCTTTGAGTTGTGTCATTTCATTTGAGCCTGAAGGATTCCCTTTAGAATTTCTTGCCAGGCAGATCTACTGGTGAGGAACTCCTGTAGCTTTTGTTTACCTAGAAGTATTTTAATTTATCTTTCACTGTTGAAAGGCAGTTGTGCAGCTATAGAGTTTTTGTTGAAAGTTTTTTCTTCTGGAGTTTGAATATGTCATCCCACTGCCTTTTGGGCATTTCTAAGGAAAAACTGGCTGGTAATCTTTTGAGGACTGCTTGTTTGCTGCAAGTTGGTTTTTCTCTTGCTGTCCTTAAGATCCCCTCTGCCTCTGGGTTTCAGCAGTTGACTCAGATGCCCTGGTTTAAATCCCTCTTACGCCGGTGTTGTTCAAGATCAGCCAGTGGAGAACAACTTTCTCTTCCCCCAGTGTTCTATTGGTGCTTTCTTGTTTTGAAGTTGTTTTTGTATGTTTCTTCCTCTATCCCAAAATTTGAAGTATTGTTGCTCTATCTTTTCCTCTTATAATCTACTTTGTGCAGATAGGTAGGTTCTCAAGAAGTGCAAAACTCATGGAATCAGTATTGGTCTTTACAAACCCATTCCGGGAAAACTGGCTTTCGTGTGCCTGACTTTCAAACAGCTTCTACTTCTTTTAAGAACTCTGCTGGAAATCCTCTTGGTCTGTCCAGATGTTCCTGCTCTATTGGTGCCTGGCATTCATTTCCGCAGCCAGTTCAGGGTGGCTGGCTGACAGCACTGCTATTTCCAGCTAGACAACTGTTTGTGTACCTAAAGATGGTGTTGCATTTGTCTCTCCTGACTTTATAAAAACGTAAGGAAAATGAAAACACCAATACTAGTGATAAAATGTAGGTCTTATAAACTTAATATAGTTGAAATAATGATGCAAATGATTAGGTAAGCTGATAGTTGGGTGTTCTTTGGATTTAAGCTCTCTGGAAGTGAGTTCTATTGTGAAAGAAAAGAACAAAATTAAACAATTCTAAAAATATGTCATCTGATATGAAGTCACAAGTGTGAGTCCACACTCTGCAGCTCTTAGGAACAAACCCTGATTCTCATAACATGTAAATGAATTTAAACATCACTTATTCCGCCTTAATATTGTTCTGCAGGGATTGTTAATATGAAAGTGGGAGGCTTGCACCTCACTCATACATTTGCTCTTTATAGTTCTCAAGAAGTTAAGGGGGAATCTGTTGTCTGAGTTATTTCCCTGTTAGCCATTGATTTAACCATAACTACATGTCTGAGCCAGAGACGGGCTGGGTCCTGGGGAGACAGTGAACAAACCCTGTTCTATGCTGATGTTCTAAGGGTGAGAAGGCTGTGGATTGAACAACCACTGTGGCAGGGTAAGCTAACTATGTGGAGGAGCGCTGGTGATGTGGGCGTGAACAGGAAGCAGGGTCTGCAGACCGAGGCTGTGCATGTGGGGTCTCCTGGGGATGCAGCAGGAGAACTGAGGACCAGGGGGAGGGGCTCCCAGGTCTCAAGAGAAGCGAGAGCCTCTGGAAGAGGCACAGGTGGGAAGGAGAAGGAGCGTGGCAGAGCTGGTGACAGCACTGGGGAGCGGGGAGAGGAGGGGGGCTTCTGGGCCACCTTTTCCTCCTGACCTTTGCCTTGAGTCGCTCGCCAGCACACCCAGCTCCCTACCTGGCTGCCTTCTGTCCGGTCAGAACTGAGACCGACACATCTTGCTGCGCTCCAGTCTCCTGCCAGACCTGCTCCTTTGTAGGTTCCCCTTTGGTGGATGGCAACCTGTCCCACCCGTGTTCAGGCTGAAGTCTAGAATCGCCAAGAGTCCTCTTTGTCTGCTTCCCACATCCACAGCATCTCCCAGCGTCCGTGGTGAAAACCTCAGACTGCACCTACACCCTGACCCCTTCCCACCATGCTCTTCCCTGTCCACTCCCACCCGTCCTGGGTTACGTCTGTCACCTGCTAGCTGGCTTTCCCGCTCCAACCTGTTGTCTAGATACTCTGCCTGACGCCTTTTCCCAGGTGGAGTCAGGCTGGGCGCCGCTCCACCCTAGCGTTCCTGTGGCTCACAGCTCACCTCTCAGCTATCTGCGCATCTTCTTGGGAAAAACGCCCAGTCAGGCCTTCTGCCCACTTTTTAATGGCTCTTGCATATGGCTTACATGCTTTGGATAGTAGCGTCTTGCTGGATTATGATTTACAAATAGTTTTTCCTATTTGTTAATTATTTCCTTTGCTGTACAGAAATGTCTAGAAATAATTCATACAACTCAACAGCAAAGCAAAACCAGCATCAAGCCTATAACCTCACTGAGGCTAGCCAAACGGCCTCTGAGTACTGTTAACACATTGCTGGCACTACCTGTCTTGGGGCCTATGCCTTCTTGAAGGAATATGAAACCCTCGGCTCACACACCAAAAATCAGAAAGTCAGAAGTATTGGCAAGGATGTGGGAAACCTGGAACATTTGAGCCCTGTTGGTGGGAGTGTAAAATGAAACAGCTGCCATAGAAAACAGCACCATGAACAGAAATGTGTGCACCCACATTCACAGCAGTGTTATCCAAAAGGCAGAAGCAACCCAAGCGTTCATCAGCAGATGATGGATGAGCAAAATGTGGCCTATCCAGTTAGTGGAATACAACTCAGCCCTAAAGAAGGAGGAAGCTCTGACCCACCCTTCTACCTGGGTGAGGGTTAACAAAATAAGCTAATCCCAAAGGACAAATACTGTGTGGTTTTATGTACGTGTCTGATTAGTCCAGCTCACAGACATAAAGTAGAAAGGGGGCTATTAGGGGGTGGAGGAAGATGAATGAGAGTTATTGTTTAATGGGTATAAAATTTCAGTTTAGCAAGATGGAAAAAGTTCTCAAGATTTGTTGTACAATATACTTAACACTATTGAATGTACAGTTAAAGTGCCAAATTTTAGGCTGTGTGTACTTTGCCACAATTAAAAAAAATCCTCAGAGCCCAATCACTGTGAAAATTTACTAGAAGATGTAACTTGGAGGTTTATGAAACATTAATGAATGTATTTTTAAATATATAAGCAATTTATAATGTTTTAGTACCTGGCAAATGATCAACTTTGTTAATGACCAAATTTATATAAAAGAAAGCAGCTTAAATATTGGCTAAACACCTACTCTATTATCAACAGTGAATAAGAACAATAAAGCTCAATGTTGATGATATTTGAGGAAAATAGCTATTTTAGTATTCAATACTATTATACTATTGTTTACTACAATTCTATTCTAAAACACTACTTATTTCTAGAGAAGAATCTAGCAAAATCTAGAAATGTCTTTAAATATATTTCAATCCTCAGACCTGGTTATTCTACTGGTGCATTTATTCACTCAGTGAACAGTTGCTAAGCACTTATTTCTGTGTGCTTAGCTTCTGTGCTTACCTACCTTCTATTCTGCGCACCGTAGGTACAACAGTGACCTTCACACAGTCCCTGCCTTGATAGTTTTCAGTTCTGATAGGAGAGAGACATGTGTGGGGGCAGCAAATACGCATGACTCATGTTCTTTCTTTGCATTACCGGTAGTCTGGATCTTCCTCAGGAATCGTCCCTTCCTCATTTCTGGCTGCACGAAAGGATCACCCACTCAAGCATGCCGCCCACTATGCCTGCTTCAAGTCTGTCATGGCACTTGCCCACTGGCCTGTGACTGATTCAGACATGGCTCATGACTTGTTTGGGGCTAGTGAGATAAGTGTGTTTGCTGGGGCTTGTGGCAGGGAGAGGTGTTCTGCTGTGTTTTGTGAAGATGTGAGGTGTGGAACTGCTCACTGCCTCTATCCCTGGGCCACATCAGGCTGAGGATGCAGTCGACCCTGGAGAGGCAGAGTAGAGTGCCAGAGAGATGGCCAGGTGTGTCCTCTGAGCCTTGCAGGAAGGGCCTGCAGCCAGCGCACTCTGGGCCCTGCAGCTGTGTGAGCCACCTGGCATAAGCCCATCTGAGTTGCATGCAGTCACCCACAGCAAGAGGAAACCACTTCCTGCCGCTTGCTGGGATGTCAGGTGGAGTGACTGGCTTGAAGAAACCATTCTCACAGGGTCACATGGGATGGTCTCGCCAGACCCCAGAGAATCAGGGCTCTCCAAAAATTCCGTTTTAGTTGAGAACTGAGGCACACACCTGAGGAGACAGCTGAGAAGAAAAACAGTAATTTATAGCAAGATGTTTATAGCAACCTTGTTCCTAAGAGAAAAGACAACTGGAAATAATTCAAAAGCTCAACAGTGGGTACATTACTAGCTGCACTATTGCTTCTAATAAAAGTCGTGCATGCCTGTGTGGTGAGAGTCTGTGGCAAAGGTGGTGGGCAGTATTTGGGTAATACTCCACCTGGGCTGTGCAGCACCCCAGTATGTGGGATGTGAATAGGAAGTAGGTTAATGATTCCTGGTCACTGTGCTCTCTCAGCTTTTCCCTTCTCCTTTGCTTTAAAATGTTTTTGACAGATCCAAGGTTTCCAGTTTCTTTCAGTTATTCAAAGTCTAGGCCCAGCTCTGACTCGGGGGGCCAGGCCTCTGGAGGGAGGATGCACCACCCTCTCACTGGGCTTGGGGCCTTCTGATCTGAGGATTGTTTCTCTCAGATCCACCCAGTTCCTGTGATGGTGGAGACCAGAAGAAGAGGGGCAGAGGCCCTGTGGTCCCTGAGGGTGACCTCTCCTGCCAGACAGGTGCTGTGCCTCACTGTGGCTCTGTCTCATCCCCTCTGTCCTTTGGGCTCCTTGTGTGTGGGTCCACAAGGACTGGGCCACCTCTCCTGACGCCCAGTTTGTCTGGACAGGGAGGGGGTGCTGAGAAGCCCCTGTGACTGTAACTGCAGTCTCTTGCTTCCTCTGCCTTTGGCCACCTCTGCAAGCTTTTCTTCTGCAAAACTTTCCAGAGAAGAAAGTGCTTTTTCTAATTTGAGTGCCACATAATTCCTGGGGTCACAGGCTAACCTCTCCAGTAATCCTTTAGTGCCCCTTAGCTCTGGGGCCTGTGTCAGGACCCGGCTGGTGGCCAGCCAGGGACACATGACCATCTTCCTCCAGGCAGGCATCCTCTGGGTCCACCAGGGACTTTCCCTGCCTTGTTCCACGCTGGATCTCATGCTCAGGAAGCCTCTTTCCCGTGGACCTTGGGCCACCAGGGCGGAAGACTTCCAACCGTAATCGCTCAGTGGTTTCCTGACTGGGGTGAGGCACAGTGGGAGGTTGTGGAGTGGTGGTGGGAGGGAGAGGCTGACTTGGCTGTCTCTTGTTGAGAGACTGCAGCCCTAAATTTGGGCCACTCTCTTTAGCAAGTGGGGCACTTGGAGCCTGTGGTGCTGCCTCTGGTACTTCACGGCTGTTTGTCTCACATGATTGCTTGTCCATTTGTCCATCTGTGCGACTGAGAAGGAGGCAGGATTCCCAGCCACGGCCATGCTTTTTGTCTGTATCTCCTTTCAGTCTCGTCTGTTCTGTGTGTTTTGCGGCTTTGTCTTCAGGTGCCTGTGTATTTAGGGTTGTTGGATCTTTCTGACAAGTTGACCTCAGGATCAGTATAGTGTGTCCCTCTTTATTCCTGGCAGTATTTCTGGTTCAGAGATCTATTTTTATGATATTAATGCAGCCACTCCAGCTTTTTTTCTAAAAATGGGTAGTGTTTGCATTGCATGTCTTTTTTCATAATTTTTCTTCTAATCTACCTGTGTCTTGATATCTAATATGAATACAGATAGACTTCATACAATAATGTTTCATTTGTCTAGTCTGGCAATATCCAACTTTTGATAATATTGTTTAGATCCTTTAGTATAATAATTGCTGGGGATGGAATCAATTCTACTATGTTGCTATTTGTTTTCTATTTACCTCTGTATCTTCTTTGTTGCTATTTCACTTTTCCTGACTTCTCTGAATTAATTGGTTATATTTTTTAGGATTCTATTTTACCACCTAGATTCATATACTATTTTATTATTATTATTATTTTTTTTTTTTTGGCGGTACTGGGGATCGAACTCAGGACCCTGCGCTTGCTAGGCAGGCGCTTATTCCACTGAGCTATATCCCCAGCCCCCATATACTATTTATCTGTTTTATTTTTAGTTGTTGCCTTGACTTAAAATATGAATTTTTAACTCATCAAAATGTATTTTTAAATGATATTACATTAGTACAAGAATAGTTAGAAACTTACAGCATAATAATCCTATTTTTCCTTTCTTTATGCTATTGTTTTAAAATTTTATTTTTATATGATGTCATAAATCCCATAATACATTGTTATTTTGCTTTACACAGTTATCTTTGAAGGAAATTGAAAATAAGAAAAAAAATGTCTCATGTTGACCTCGGCGCTTACCATATATGGCAATTTTCATTTCTTGTACGGGTTCAGGTTATATCTGGGTTCCTCCTGGCGGAAGACACTCATGATGAAAAAAGTTTCTTGTAGTGAAAGTCTATGGTAGAGAAGTTTCTTCAGGTTTTGCTCATCTGAAAGCTTTCACTTTCACACTGGAGACTTTTAGGCTGACAGTTTTTCCTTTTCCTCCTAGCACAGGGTAGATGCTGTCTGTCATAAGGTTTGCATAATTTCTGACAGGAAGTTTGTGGAAATTCTTATCTTTATTCTTCTGTGGTGTATTGTGCCTTCATCCCCTGGTGACTTCTAAGCCTTTTCTCCTTATCACGGGCATCCAGCAGTTTTGTGATATGCATGTTGGTGCGGTTCTGTTTACTTATTCTGCTGGTTGGGGTGTACTAAGCTTCCTGGATCTGTTTTTCGTCAATTTTGGAAAATCTTCAACCACTATTTCTTTAAGTAATCTTCCTTTCTTCCTTCTCACCTGTGCTTTGGATTCATGTCATGGTTCTTTTCCTCTGGGCCGTCTGACCTATAAATTCCATTTAGTGCAGCCTTATTTTCAGATGTTAGACTTGTTTGCTTGACTCTCCTCATTGCTCCTGTTTCTTTTAAGTCTTTCAGCATATCAAACATACTTACAATATCTGAGTCGGTGTTTCTGATAACTCTATCTTTATTGTTTTGGGGTCTTATTCTATTGACTGACTTTCCCACTGATTGTGTTACTTTTTTCTGTTTTGTAGAAGTCTAGCAAACTTTTTATTGGGTAGGACCTTCAAGCGTTCCTTCACTGTTGAATGCAAGATATTATTTTAAGTGTGCTGGAGTTTGTTCTGACAGGCAATTAAATTACTTGTGGGTTTGTTTCTTTCAAAGCTGGTCTTCAAGCTCTTCTAGATCAAGAGTACCCTTTGCTCCAGGGATAATTATCCCCATTTCTGGGGGTCTATTTGGTGACATTCCTCTACCCTGGTGGGACCCAAATGGTTGTACTTCCATGTAAAGTTTTTGGCTTAAAGGTGCTAGTGTGGGACTCACTGTCCTTCAGCTTGCTGTGTGGACTGTCTGGAAGGTGCATCTCAGTTAGGCACTGAAAGCTCCCAACAGGGAAGGATTTGGCTGGAACAAATCTGCCCTAAGGAAAACATCTGGCTGGCATTAAGGCCTGGTGGAAGCCTGGCTGTGTGGTGGACACAGCCCCAGCTGCACATGACACGGCCGAACTCTCATCCTCCTCAGTGACCTGGCCTCCCCAGGAGATGCTTGATCCTGGCTCAGTGAGCTTTCCAGCACACAAGGTAGCTTGGTGGAGAGCCACAGTGGTGGTTACCTTGGCCAAGTTGTGTGTTTTTTTTTTTTTTTTAATTTTAGAAACATAAAAGTACAAAAACATATTGACAAACAGACACCAATTATCATAAAAAAAGTACAATCACAACTAATCTATAGACAAGGTGATATGGTCTCAAGAGTGGTTATTGCTTTATCCATTGATATCTTCAAATTGTAAATGTATGAACCCATATACAGACATGCAAATTTAGTCAGACAGTTAATCCTCTCAACAACAGAAAAAAAACACAAAAACCAAAAATCCAAAGACAAGAAACAAAACAGGCATACAACAACAACAGCAACAACATCAACAACAACAACAACAAAAAAAACACCGCTTGTTGCTGCTTTACATATTGATATCTTCGAAGTGTGTGTTCAG
>PVLD010027267.1:0-21004 GCA_004027595.1 Dinomys branickii | reverse complement strand
GATTAGTTGTGATTGTACTATTTTCTATGATAATGGGTGTCTGTTTGTCAATATGTTTTTGTACTTTTATGTTTCTAAAATAAAAAAAATTTAAAAAATTAAAAAAATAAAAAAAAATAAAATAAAAGTACCACAAATTTTTTATCCAATCCTCAGGATGGACATTTGGGTTGCTTCCACAATTTAGCTATTACAAATCGTGCTACTATGAACATGGGTGTACATACATCACTGTGATATGATGTTTTCAGATCTTCAGGGAAAATATGCAAAGGGAAATAGCTGGGTTGAATGGGACCTCTAGACCTATTTTGCTGAGAAATCTCCAAACCAGTTTCCACAGTGGTTTAACCAGTCTGTATTCCCACAGCAGTGGAGAAGAGTTCCTATTTCTCCATAGCCTCACCAGCATTTGTTATTGGTTGATTTCTTAATGATAGCCATTCTTACTGGGGTGAGGTGAAATCTCAGTGTTGTTTTAATTTGCATTTCTTGAACGACTAATGATGTTGAACATTTTTTCATGTATTTATTTGCCATTTGTATTTCTTCATCTGAGAAGTGTGTATTCATCTCAGATGCCCATTTTTGGATTGGCTCTTTGAATTTGGAGGGGCTGATGTTTTTTTATTTTTTATATGTTCTAAATAGAAGACCTTTGTCCGAGGGACAGTCAGCTAAACTTTTTTCCCTGTTTGTGGATTTTCTTTTTACTCTGCTGGTGATTTCTTTGCATGTGCAGAATCTTTTCAGTAGGATGAGATCCCAGTTGTTGATTCTTTTAAGTATTTCACAGGCAATTTGCTTTTTGTTCATGAACTCTCTGCCTACCCCTATGTCTTCAAGATTTTTACCTACTTTCTCTTCCAATAGATTTAGTGTTTCTGTTTTAATGTTGAGATCTCTGATCCATTTCAACTTGAGTTTGGAGCATGGTGATAGACTTGGGCCTATTTTCAGTCTTTGGCAGGTGGCAAACAATTTTTCCAGCACCATTTATTAAAGAGGCCAGAGTTCTTCCAGTGAGTTTATTTGGCCCCTTTATCAAAGACTGGGTGGCTGAGTGTGTTTGTCTTTGTATCTCTGTTTTCCAGTCTGTTACATTGATCTTTTGGTCTGTTTTTTAGCCAGTACCATGTTGATTTTATTACAGTAGCTTTGTAGTATAATTTCAGGTCAGGGATTGTGATTCCACCTGACTTGTCCTTGTTTCCCAGGACTGCTTTTGCTATTCTGTAGGACCTCCACTAGCTCAAAGATCCACATGCTCAAGGAATTACTGGAATGGAACAATTGAAGTATACCAACTTTATTCTTAAGCACTGGTGATCAGTAATGTATAAAATCTGGAGAAAATAGCATATGTGGCGATACCTATTTTTTGTCTGACTAATTTCTCTTCAAGTATGGCCTCAGAAATTTAAAGAAGATACTGGTAGAAGCATACTTGTAATACTTAAATAGTATATGATCGTGGCTGATTCTTAAGGTTGTGACATCCTCAAGGGAATTGCCTTTATGTTGCTGGCACATAGCAAAGAATATATATATATATATATATATATATATATATATATAATCTGTAATAGATGTTCAGTAAATACTTTTGGATCAAACTGAGCTAAACAGATGGGGTTGGGGGTATCCCAAGACATCTGCCTTCATCTGAGTTGCTGTGTTGATAAAAAAAATGAAGTCCCTCTGTCTAAAAAAAGATATAAATACAAACTTCTCTGCATTTTTCCTCATCACTCTCCAATCTAATTAATAACTTAACATCATACAAAGATCAAATAATTTCTGACCTTATACTCTGTGTGAGGCAAACAGAATGAAATGTAATTCCATTGGTTTCATGATATAATTTTTTTCTCCAGGATTCCCTGGAGACCAGTGAAGATCTCCCTTTATACTGAGGACCTAGAGGCTTCCTATTAGTGACATGAACAGATACTGTGTAGAATGAAGAGTAACAAAGGGAAGAAGGTAACCAGGGTCTAAACTGTACTGTCATCCCCCAGAAATCAGTGTAAAACAGCAATTGCCTTTGGCTGGGTAAAGTGTGTGCCAATTAATGATGGCCTAACAGGTTCAGATGAAAGCTTATAATTAACAACTGAGTCATTAAGGCACACACTTTTAGAAGCATGGAAAAATCATGAGCTATGCAGTGTGCCTAGAAGCAGTGTTCTAGTTATGTGGATCTGTTTAAATACAATACTAATTGCTGGGGACCTGCCATTTGTCATAGTACTGAGATGAATCATGATGAATTTATGAATGTGATTCTGGATTGCCCATTACACAAGCCTTCCCCTGGGGAAGCGAACCAGCCTGAAGCAGCTCCTAATAAGCAGAAATTAAGAGTTACTGTCCCTTACCGCTGAAACCAAAAAACATGCATGTCTGGGAAGGGAAGGAGGGATGCATAATTTGGTTGTATATGAATAGAGTGATGGGAGAGAGACAGGCAGCTATTTTAAGAATTGTGGCCTGGGAAACCACATTCCCTGTGCTCGAAGCCAGGATCCCTCTTACACAATAAATAATTCATAAACCCCACAACGAGTGCCTGGCTAGGAGGCCTGCTTCCTGCAAACTGCCTCTTTGGCTACTCTTGGAAAAAGCCATGGATCACCCTGCAGCTTAGACAGAATTTTTGCTTTCCACCTAAGGGTTATGATCAAGACCCTCAGGGAGGGTCCATCAAAAGGAAACCAGCACAATCCTGTCATTGTTTTTGTTATTTATAGCTTATTGTTTTAAAAATTGGAAATGACTGGACTCCTTGTGGCAAATTTAAGATCTCATGCATGAACTTGGCAGGCTTTTTTACTGGAGCAAATTTAGAAAACAAATTCAAGACTGTACAGTGTTCAGGAGAAGTGTAGCAAAGCAAAGATTCCTCCTTCCTAGCAGTTTTTCCTCCAGTGTCTTCTCTCACATTCACCTGGGGTGATTCTGATGAAAGGTCAATTGGTTTTAACTTCTCAATTAACTCATAAGTTTTCTACCCAAAACTCAAAAAAAAAAAAAAAAAGCCAAGATATTTGGTTCATCTCTGAGTTTAGTCAGATCTGTGTAATTCTGAGATTTATAGAAAAGAGTAATGAGATATCGTCAACACAGAGCATACACAATAGAACGTGTAAGCTCTAAAGGAGATGCTCATACCCTAAGTCAAGCAAAGTTACATTTTCGAGTGGGTGGAATGTTTTGTTTGTTTTTCAGACCTAAACCTATCACCCTGCAAAAGTCTCATATTTGAGATGTCTTTAATCAATAAAGGACACTGATAAGGATGATAAGAAAGACGGACAAACTGGGATTCCTCAGAGAGCTTAGAATCACTACTAAACATACATTTTACTGTGATGGGCAATTTCTGCAATTTTTAAAACTATCCAAGGTCACTGACACTCAAAGTTGAATATCAACATGCAATTACATAGTTCACTGTAGAACAGAAATGAGATTCTTTGAAGCCTTAGAACTGCAGGTCCCACCTGAAATGACCCTATAAATCTGCCAGGTAGGCAGCAGCTGCTCCTACCCCTTGTTCTCCTCCACACACCACCTTACAGAGAACACGTGGGAAATGCCCTTCTCTATTTATACATATTGGTTCTGCCAAATGCTTGTTTGCCTCTAGGGGGGCATTTCTAAGGTGAGGGAAAGTATTTCAACTATTATGGCTGTCAAACCAGATGGCTCAGGCACAGGTATTCGATCTAGTGATAAAACGGGAAAAAAAAAGAGTCACTTTGGTCAATTCAACTTTTATTACCATGAGCAGTAAAATGTCAAACTGTTCTTTCAGTCAAATTTAATTGAAATGGATTAGAAAGGTGACTAAAATTTTTCTTAAAAAGTGTGTGTAGTTAATCTTTTTTGAATTGTCTCTGGCCTTTGACCTATGACTAAATGCCACAAAGGTTACAGTTACAGAAGTTACATTAATTCAGAGACAGGAAGAAGGACTAACTTTGAGAAACTAATCACTTTCCAGTTCTAAAGCCAGCCTTCATTTGGAAAAGAAGGTATTACAACACTCAGATATTGAGTATTATATATCAAAAGAGCTGTTCAAAACCCAGAAACAATATTATGCTTTAGTGCTATCTCAGCTTTATTGTCTTCCAGCTTCTGTTACCCAATCTATCTATTAGTTTTATTGGCTCTTCCATCATTTTTAATATTTCACTTTGTTGTCCTTTAATATGCTTTATATTTCCATAATGCCTTTTATCTCACAGCATATTTCAGCATCAATTAACTAAGCTACCCAACAGCTTTATGTGGGTAGAAGTGTCCTATTATCCTAATTTGGAGCTGGGAAAAGCAGGTTACTTGGGGTAAAATGATTTGTCAGTCAGTGGAGAGGCAGAAAATTGTCTTGAAGTTTATGATGCTAGTGATCAGTTATTAACTAGCAGCACATGATAATCTCTAACCAGTAAACTTCTCTCACTTATATGTTTTAAGGCGTGAGAACATCAATATTGAGGTCCATTTGAAGAATCAAACTTTCATAATATGAATCCATTCATGCTTCTAAAACAAATACATAAAAAAGAAGTTTCTGTTGAAAAACTCTGAAAGTCTCCTCTACACATACACATCTTACCTGCTACTTCCCAACAGTGAACTTAGCAAATAATAGTGGTTTGATGAAGAGAAAGCTGGTGCATTCAAACCTGCTAATGGATGGAAAAAGAAATGGATTTCTCTAGAGAAAGACAAAATGACACTGAAATGAGTCTTTGGTGGTCATAGTAAAACCGGCTATTTCTTGAGCTCTGAAGCTTGTACTATGAGCTAGTGCCTATGTGTAATTTCTTACTTAACTCTAACAACCCTAGAGCAGGAAGATTATTCTTATTCCCTGTGAGAGATGAGAAATGAAAACAAGTAGAGCTTAAAATAAATTGCCCGAGGCCATAGAACTAGTAAGCCAGAGAGTCTGGACTCCAATTCAGAGCTTCTGTCTTCAGAGCCCATGTCCTGCACTGCTTCGCAGTAATCATCCTGCTGTCTGGGTGAGATGCCGCTCACCCTTCCTCCACATTAGGAATCCTCCACAATCTTCTGACCGGTGCAGTAACCATGAGTAAGATCTTCATTGTGTTTTACACCACAATTTCTAAAGGACTTAAGAGTAAGGTGAACTTTTGCATCTCAGTGACCACAGGCACTTTTAAATGTCTTATTCATCCTTGTAGTGACAAATAAAAGGATTCAAGGCATAAGTTAGAATTTCTGTGCCTTGTGGGACCGTTTGAGAATTTTCTGAACAGCTGTTGTGGGGTTGGTGGACAGCAACCTAGGTGAAGATGTCCAGTTGGACCGCGACTGAAGCCAGGAGTAACACACTCTCACCATCTTCCTTTCTTCTCTTCTGTTCTATGGGCCAAAATCATTGCCGCCTTCTCCTGGGTGTTTAGACTGACCTGGCACCATCCCAGTGCTTTCCATATACTATTTCATTCCCTCCCTCCCCCAACCTTGCAAGATGGGACCACTGTTCTCATGCAGTATGAGAAAATCGGTTTGAAGAGGCTTACACAACTTCCCAAAGACAGTGCAGGCATTACATCCAAGTGGCATGATTACAGATCCCAGGCAAATTTGCACATTATTGTTACTCTACCTTTGGATGCCTGGAAAATACCCTACTGAGGAACATATTTACATGCCAAGATTCTTTTTAATAATATCTTCAAATACTTAGAGGTATTACAGGCATTTGACCTCTACAGTCTAAAGCAAACACTGAAAACTAACTTCTGAAAGAACCCCAGGCTGTCTTTTTGCAACAAAAGATCACTGGGCTGCGCTGTGTGCAGCCGTGGATTGAAGGGGGCTGCACAGAAATCCCATGTCTGGCAGAAGGGCAGGGGAATTAGGTCACCTTGGCTGGGATCTCAAGAACAATCACAGGCTGGAAGAAGCTGATTGTCTCCCGCTTTTAAACGTGATTTCAAAGCTTTATAGGTAGAAGTCTCTGAAAGACAAGAGAAGAGCTGATTAAATTCTACATATCCAAGATTTATAGGGTCAGTGAATTAGTAACTGGAAGAGATGCCTTTAAGGCACCGGGGGAGGTTTGAGCTCAGCCTTGCTTATCTTTTCCTTCTGAATAGCAGTATAGACTCCTGGGGGGCAGATGAAAGCTGCCTTACAAGACAAAGGCACAGGCGCTGGTTCTTTCCTCTACCAGATGGAAGAAAAGAAACTGTAGAAATCCTTTATAGTTAACTATTAAAATTGGTCCTTCCTTTTTGCTTTTTGCTGTAGCTTCTCTAACCTCAATCTCTAAAAGCAATCAAGCAATAAAATTTCTCCCTGGGTGAGCTGCAAACAGGAAGGTAGCTCACCTTCTTCTCTTCTTCTAAAGCCAACATCCAGGACAACAGCTTAAAAGAGACCCGGCTTGTGTTCATTTGCCAAAATAGATCTTAGCCCTGGGCTATGCATTCAGCTTTAGTGTCTGACCCCAAAATAGGAGGAATTCTTCAGGCCCTGTGAAAGAAGGTGAGGTGTGGAAGGAGGTAGGAGCTATCCGAGTTACTACGTCCCCCAAACCGTACCAACTGCTAGAACTCTGCAGAGCACGATGGAATTATCTGGCACAATCACAGAATTCAAAGGACAACAGAAGCAGTAGAAGTGGAAGCAGTAGTTCCAAATAAAAAGAAAATGTGGAGAGGGGACTAGAGAAAGAAATTTTTAAAAAAGGAAAAACAAGGAACTTATTCAATAGAGTAAATCAATAGAAAAGCCAGAAGAGAAAGAGGAGGAAAAAAGATATCTTGGAAACAATTAGTTTATGTCAAACAATTTGCTTATGTCAACACTTTACCCAGACAGTTGATCCATAAAGATGGTCATCCAAGAAATACACAGAAAATCTGAGATGGAAGAATAACCAGGAGTGGTGTGCACTCAGGAGGCTGAGGCAGGAGGATCGCTACATGTTCCAGGCCACCCAGGGCTATAAAGTAAGTTCAAGGCCAGCCTGAACTGCATAGTGAAACCCTGCCTCAGAAAGAAAAAAAGATGGAGGAATAGAGCCTTCACCTTGAAGGTACAGGGAGGTAGGTGAGGTAGGGAGATAAATACTGGCTACACATAGATGAATGTTATTCCTAGTGGCACCGCCTTCCTCTTCCTCTAAAGCAAACTTGATCCCAAGGAAAGGCTCTTGCTTTTCCTGGTCCTTCTATTATAGAAGGAGGTGCTTGGATGTTGTTTTGAATATCTCAGGCTGAATACGTGTTCAACGAATTCGCACGTGAAGAGGAGCAATGCAGGCGGAGAGCATCTGTAAAGATTGTTGTGAAAGAACACTGCTTCTTCAGGAAACACGTTTCACGCAGTATGCTTCTGGGAGAAGGTGAACCTCTCAGAGCTTTCCACGATAACAAACAGCCCACTGTAGCATGTGTGCCATAGGTTTGTCACCACTCGACAGACCACAGCAGCGTAGTTAAAAGCACGGGTTTTGAAGTTGACCTCCTGAAAGCAAATTCTGGTCCTTTTACTGGTGATTAGGTAACTTGAGGCAAACTCTCAGTCTTCCCTTTGCTCCAGTTGAATATTCAGCTCATGTCCTATCTACTTTTTGAGATTCTTGGAAAATTTAAATCAGTTGATGCATGAAAAATGTTTAGAAACATATAAATGCTGAAAAAATAGCCTCATTATGGACAGTGATCTACAGAAAAATAATAACATCCCGTAAGAGCTCAATGTTTGTGCTAAATACTATACAGACTAATTTAAAGCACACATGCTTATGAGGAAGGTACTGTTATTATCACAGTCTTATTGCTGAGAAATAAAGTGGATAAGATGTTTGCTCAAAGCCACACAGCAAGTAGTAGTGCGAAGATATCGGTGTAGAAAGTGAGACCTTTCACCTTGGTTCCCAACATTAAATTACACCACCATCTTGAACACATCAGTGGCTCATTACAGGGCCTGGTATGTACTCTGCACTCAATAATGGTATGAATTTTTTAAATGCCATAATACATAATAGAGCTATAATTAGGATCAGTCAGCATTTAGAAGATACAGTTTCTGTACATTTTCCCAAAGCCTGAACAGAACCTATGGAAGACAAGGAGCATACCGATAATAACTGACTCATTGAATTACTGCTGATGAGGCGGTTGAAAGGTGGAATAGTCACAATCATTTGCTTGACCTTGATTGCTGATGGGAGTACCAAAAGCCTCCTGTACATCAATCTTTACCCAGCTGTACCACTCAACTAATTAATTTTTAAAAGATCTAAGCCAATTAATTATGAAGCAATGAGTTGTTACTGCCAGCTGCCAGTGTACCTATATTGCAAGCTGGAGCTAATTAGTTAGCTTACTCTAGCTTAGAAACACATTATTTGCCCATTTCCCCATGAATAACAGGTTTTATACCATTCTGTAAGAAATTTTAAAACTAATCTTTTTGTAGGTATTCACTGTAAAAAGGCCAGATGGAGAAAATCACCTTTTCCATACCTGATCAAGTCAATAAATCAGCAAGCAAGCTTAAGAATTCCATAAGGGAATGTGACAAAAGCTTCTAAAGTGCTATGTGAGGCCAGTCAAAACCCAGCAATGTGGTATTGTCCAAAGACTTTTGACCTTGAACAAGGAGTCAAAGTGGAACTAAAGGTCCATCTCTGTTTATTTCCTGTAAGGTTTAGGCAGCCCTAACACACACGTGAGAAGATGTCTTTTCTTGTGCAAAGAAACTATTATCTTTCTTTGCCCCATCCTTCTTCCTAACTGCCTTAAAAGAAAAAGTGTTCCTCTTCTCCAAGGCTAAAGCCTCTGCCAAAGCGCTTAATCTCATTCCCCTCCAGCTCCCCCTGAGTGCGCTGCATAAACAACTGCCTGTTTTCTTTTGTTTTATCAACTGTTGTCTCCCTTGGCCCTTTCTCAGTGCACAAATAAATCCTCCTGCTACTGAACACCGGCTTCCCAAAGGCCTGTGGTGACCCCCACCACTATGCAAACCCCTTTGCTGGCCTTGCTTCTCCTTCCCGCCAACAGGAGGCACAAGTTTACTTTTCTTGGAAACAAACTGTTGTACTCTGACACACGTTAGCACTTTGCTCATAATCCACAATATCAGCCAACAAGTGTTGGCTGTCCTGGTGGATGTTACTGTTGTTTTGAATGATGGGATATTATAACATCTCAGAGCACACCCTCCAAAATTAGATGCTGCAGCTCAAGTCCTGATTTCAACTCCTTCTAATTCTGTGACTTTAGGTGGGTTATTGAATTTTCGAAACTTTGACTTCTTAAATATGAACTATAACCACTTCATTAAGATGATGCAGTAAATAAATGAGGTAAAACATACAAATGCTTAACACTTATGTCTAAACCACAGTAAGTATTCAAATACACTTTTTAATTACTCAGTGAAACACTGCAAGTAGCTATTTTTAATTCATTCCTCTCCCTTCTAGTAAGTACAGTACATTTCTTCTGGAGAATAACCACTGAGTCTAGGAGGTTGAACACACTAATCTCCAACATCAGAGGTGAAGCCTGATTCATGTCTGGCCAATTACAGCCATGAATTCTTTTTCTGTCATGTGACCCAAGCCTAACCAATCAGATCAATGAATCCCCTTCTGCATCCATGTGATTCCACTTCTATAATCAATATAATCCCACTGCTTGTGCCTCTTTGTTTAGTTCACAAAGGGGATTTGTCATGTTGTTTCCACTCAGAATTTTTCAGGCAATTCCAGGATCTTTGCAGGAGTTACCAATCAGAGATACTGCCTCTTTCCTACCCAAGAGGACATGATAGAGAAAGCTTCTAGGACCATCTTGCTATCATATTAAATGAGGAGGAAATCCCACGGAAAGAAACACAGCAGATTCCAAAGGCCTGACATTGCCTGAACTTTTATATCAGCCATGACTGAGGCCAGACCTGCCCTTGTAACCTTTCACTCTTTTGCCCATAAATTATTTTTGTTATAGTGAGCTCCTTTTCATTTTTTTTCCAGTTGCAACTGAAACTATGTAAACATTTATAATGTTTCAACATAGCTAGTTGTTGCAGGTAAGGAGCTCTTTTGTTTGCTTGCTTATTTATTTATGTACTTATGTATTCATTCATATTTGTGATACTGGAAATCAAACCCAGGGCCTAGCACCCGCTAAGTATGCGCTACACTACTGAGCTGGACCTCCAGTCCAGCACAGTTTTTGCGCATCTTATTCTGAGGCCATAGCAGAGGTCTGGAAATGCTCAATGAATAGCTGTTGTGTAAAAGTGAAAATACTCTCTTTCTGATCATAAAACGGCACATTCTATACCTGTGACTCATTGTCTCACTCACCCTTTCAGCACAAACTGATGCAAATTCCAGCCTAAGATGATGGCAGAGCAGAAAACACATTCCTTCACAAGTCCACAACTTTTCTTTGCTAAGAAATACTTGTGCATTTGAAATGTCATCACTATTATAAAAGAAAACAAATAGGTTCTTTAACAAAATACCTAACTGAGCAGATCAGAGAACTATGTCAATAATTTTTCAAACATGGTAACACCTCCCTTGACAGTGGAGACCTGCATGCTTCTGCTGTTCTGATTATTTCCTTTGTGACGTTTTTTATTATCTTTCAGGACAGGTTATTTTCTCTGAGGGCAACCTTTTCCCAAGTCTATAACGGAAACCAATGGCATCAAAGAAAAAAATGAAAGAACTCACTTTTGTCTAACTTTTCAAATCCCATGGTTTTTTCAAAAGTTGAGAGATACTTGTAAGGTGGTCCTATCTAGTTAACAATGCCTAAAAAATAATCTATTGGTCTTGTAACTGAAAAAAAAATTCTTTCCCTTCCCTGGGTTCCCTTGTGAATGAGGCAGAAAGTAGGCAGCTCTACAGGGGAGCCAAATGAACACAGAATTCAAAGAAACTATGTATTTAGTTGGGGGACATGGGAAGAGCTAGGGTAGCTAAACATTGAGACCCATTAAGAGATTTATGTACTTTATTTCTGTGAGTGGAGGGCATTCAAACTGAATTTAAAACATGTTTTTGTTTTTGTTTTATGCAGATGGCAACAGAAATAAATTCAGGGGGAAAAAACTCCCACTCCATCAAAGCCCTGCAGGCATATTCCTGTTTCTTCTGTGGCTCTGCAGCCCAGGAGCACAACAAAAAGAAGCTGGAGCCAGTTATGAAATCATGGCAACCAGTCTAACTGCTGTGCAAACGCTCTTCTCGTGTTTGGCACATTTTCCGCACATTTCCCAGGTCTAAGAGGGTTTTCATTAGTGAAAGGGCCGCTGCTGAACAATAAGAGAGAGAAAGGTTGTCGCTTCTTCAAATTGGCATCTGCAGCTGCTGGCCTTTACAGTCTTTGCTAGTCACAGCCCCTCCTCTTTGTTGTAAAACCTGGCACCATTTTAATTATTTTTGTAAATTTTGCCCTCCATTAGCTCTACCATGCTGGGACATAAAGGGAAAAAAACCCTCCTCTAATTTGAGGATTCATTAAGCAGCTGTTGTTACTTATTTGATGCAGTAGCTGCTGGAAATCTGCTGATTTGCTGGACTGGTAAGAAAAACTATGATATCCTAGCCAGATTGGTTTTTATTTGTTTTATTTTGAGGTCAAAGCACTAGACATATAGACATCCAGCTAGAGAATACACCTAAAAAAGGGCCACTTGTTCACTCAGTAAACACTGTTGTGCATCTACTCCGCGATAGCACCGTGCCATCCACGTTTGCCATTCTGTGGTGAACGCTTTGCCAGAGAAAAGTTAAAATTTTTATTTTCTCTGGTATAAATGAGAAAAGAGCTAGAAACTCGATAGCAATATTGTTTTTTAATTTACAGTCTGTGTTCACACAGTCCATCTCTTTTCATTTAACTTTCCAGATTTTAACAAGGACAGAAGGAAGGATGGCCTTTAAGGCCAAACTGCATAGCCACACACGAAGTCCGTTCCGCCTGCCTAGCAGAAAGGCAAATGGGAACGAAAAGAATGGCCCGCTGTAAGTGTGAAATCAGATGACACCCATTCACTACAGCTCCACGGTTCCCGTTTGAGATGAGTCCCCCGAACTCATCCTAGCCAACTTTTTCCCTTCCCCCCAATGAAAGGCAGGAGCATTCCTCAGCCAAACACTTCATGAAAAAAATTGTTATTCTTCTGCACCCACTGAACTTCACCAAGTCATGAAGAAGTTGAGGGGTGCTCTCGTGCGATGATTTGAATGAAATAGATCTTATTTCAAAGAAATAAAATTTCCTTTTTTACTTTTAAATATGTGAAATACTATTTTGATGTTATGTCTCAAGTGAAAATGTCAGCTTTCTACAAATAACAGAAATTAGATTCATTATGAGGCAGGAAAGACTGAATAACACAGAGCAAAACATTTCTCCCAATTTCAAGTGATCATCCTCAGAAAAGACAGCGAAATGAGGACTCAAGCAAAGAGCTAGAATTCTTCCCATGCGTGAGAAACTGACGCCAACAGCAGCTGAGAAACAGAGAATTTTTCTACTGTTCCTGTCCCCGAAGGTCACTCTCGGCCACAGTTTGCCTCAGAAGACAGAGAACTGAAATATTATTTGTTCTCTTACTGAAATTCAATGGAGTAAAAATAACCCCTGCCCGTGATCCCTCGCCTGTCAACTCTACCTGGGCTGAGGTGGTGGGAGAGGACAGGAAAAGCAGTTACAGATGTTTAATAGAAGAAAGCCCTTTTTGGAATGTGTTTGCATGACTCATAAAGAGCAGTTATTCTTAGCTTTCCCGTCAGAAGAGATAAAGCTCTTTGTCCTACAATACAGGCTTCTACTTAAAAGGAAAACCCAAGGTCCATTCAAAGCCGCAGGCCAATAATAAGCACTCGTTTCAGTACCTGCCTCAGCTCCCTGGGGTTGTATTGTATCGTTCGTTGTAGGCCTAGAACCCAATGCAATTCTTTTTTATTTGGCTATTTAATTTGTCAGGGTTATGCCACCTGGAATAAATAATGGGAATTGCTTAATGCAATTCCACCACTGACTTTTTAATTCAGTTATTGGAATCATTCATTTGGCTATATAACTTAATGCCATTTACTATGCTATGCTGTATAGAAAATTTATCCTCTCTTTACATCGCCTTTACGGATCAGATCTTACAATCAAACTTCAATCTAATATTGATTATCTTTGGATAAACCTGCCTCTATTCCCAGAACCAGTAAGGCAATATTGCACTGAATCAATTTAATACAGAAGGGCTTCACTCTTTGAGGGATTAAATACCAGAAGTCAATGGAGATGAAAGGATTGTGTTGGAATTAAAACATCCTTTCCCCAGTTTGCGTCTGAATCAATTTCTTGCACATCCCAGATAACTTTTCTTTTAGATATTTTCAGCTCTTTAATTCACCTTTTCCCTTTGAATGCTGTTTTACTGTCTCAAAATTGTTTAAACTTTCTCTGGGCTAAGCTCTTCAGCCATCGGAGAAAGAAATAAAGGCCCTTGATCTACAAGAGAAGACAAAGAGAATGATGATATATTCTGATAAAAGCCATGAAGATGAAAGTCTTAGTGTTCTGCCACCTTTACCGTGGGTGCCCAGCTTTGTCATGGGCAAAAATGCGCTTTTAGTAAAGGACTGTCACTCTAGCTCATGGAAATTTATATATATCTTGCGGGGTCAGTGGGAGAGGAGAAGAAAGTAACCATTGAATGTGCTCTTTCTTCTGATTAAAACTCCCCCAACTAAATTTGTTTCGGGAAAATTTCCCACACTACCTTTTTTCCACCTTAAATATTCATATTTGGTTGAGGATGGCTTCCTAGAACGCTGTAGCAATGCCCCGAGTTCTCTTATTGAACTTCTAATACTGATGGGAAGGGAGGGTGCTGTCAATTAAAGATGGTTCGGTATAAAGTATTTCCCTGTGAAACTCTTCTGGCAGTTGAAAGTGCAAAGTCTTCACTGGGTCATCTGCCACTGCCTTTTTGAAAGGAGGATGCTACCCTCATTTCCTATTCCCCTAAATGACACCTTGGGGAAAGGGCTCTCATTATGCTCACGGTGTTCTAGTGTCCATTGGAGCTCTTAGCCACATGTTGTCCTGAGTCTTCATCATCCTGAAAGAGATGTCCGCCATCTTGTTAGGTTGCCAAGCATCGCATGCTGGTGCTCCTGGGGTATCAATAATTTCTCTATATTTTACATTCTTCATTGTTGCTTTACCATCAAATATTTATGAAGAATATATACATATTAATTAACATAAGAGATGATATCATGACTTATTTACCCACCACTTGGTTTCATAGAAAGAACTTTCCTTTGGCCATTACTATCTCCCGTTGATATCTTCCACGCTACCCAGTGTTACGGTTGATACATTGTGTCAACTTGGGGAATCTGGAGGTTTAACTGAGTGACTCAGCAGGAAGCCAGGGTGCTTACTTTGTACACATCCTGAGCCTGTGGAAGAGGTGGGCATGGAGACTGTGTGAGAGCTACATGCTCCCTGGGTGGGGGTAGACTGTTTACAATGTAGGGGAGAAAAGGAGGCTGCTTGCGGCCATTCCTCCCTTTTGCTCTGGTTGTTTTTGCTGTGCTCTGCTGCCCTGAACAGTTTGCCCTCTGCCATGTGCCACTCTGCCTCTGAAGCAGCCAAGTATGGACCGAAACCTCCACAACTGTAAGCTAAATAAACCTTTCCTTCCTTCATTTTGGGCGTTGGGTATTTTGTCTCAGCAATGAGAGAAAAGTAACCAAGACACCCAGTTTTCCCTCTGTTCAGAAGAAAAATAATTCTGAATTTTGTGTTATCGCTTCTTAGCTTTTACTTACAGTTTCTCTGCATATGTTGGCCTCTTTACACTGGTATTTTCTTCAGTCACCATTATATTTTTAAACTCATCCAAATGGTTGCATGTGCCTTGTATAGCATTTAGCAAATATATAACGTTTAGCAACATAAAGACATCAGAATTTTTCTAACCAATTCTACAAATAAAGACCATATGGTTAGATTGGAGATTTTAATGTTGTTTTTTTGTGTGTGTTGTTTCTGTATTTATTTCTGGTGAAAATGTTCAAGACTTTTATCAGAGATTTAAATTGCTATATCTAGAATGTACATATTTTCATCTTTCTAGAAAATAATGATTTCCCCCCAAATTGTTGTAATCATTAGTAGCACAACTATTAATGCATAACATTTTACTTGTTCCATAACCTCCTCAAAACTTGAGATAGCTGAACAATTTCTTTCTAGTTGGTGGATGCTGTGGTTTGAACATAGTTTGTCACCTCTGACACATATTTGCATTTAATCTGCACTGTTAGGTCTTAAAAGGGTGGAAAACTAATCAGCTGTGGTTTTCACAGGTGGGGCCTCTGAGAGGTGATCAGGATTAAGATAAACTCACCAAGATGGACTTCCCATGATGGAATATTGACTGCTTTGAGAAGAAGGGGAGGCACCAGAAAACACATACACACACACACACACACACACACACACACACACACAGCACGATATTTTGTGTTACCCCTCGATTTATCACCAAGAAAGCCATCATTAGACACAGCCCTTCACCTGGTACCAGAATCATGAGCCAAAGTAAATCCACTCTCTTTATAATTTATTCTGTACTATTATGTTATTAGCAATAGAACATGAACAAGTATAGTGGATATGAAATTATATCTATGACTTTAATTGCAAACAAGGATGCACCTTGTTTCCTAGATTGTTGACATTCATGACCTCTATTCTATGGCATGAACTCAAATCTTTTCAAGTCTTTGGCAAATTTTCCTTCACTTTTCAATATTTGGGGGGGTGGGGGATTGAATGGGTAAGAAGTCTGTATTTTTGGCATATGTCTTAAATGTGTTTTTTCTTTCATTTCCCTTTCTTGTACTTTTATTTAATTTTATTTTTTGGTTGAACCCAGAGCCTTGTGCATGCTGGGCATGTTCTCTACCACTGAGCAACATTCCCAGCTCTTTTCATTTCTTTAAACTGCATTTTAATAATATTTCTGCTGTATGTAATAAAAATATACTGTTTTCCTAGGGATCTGTGTTGGTAACACTGTTATAAATCAATTTTCCATTCTGTCCAGGGTATGTTTCTGTACACCTGTTTCTGTTCGAGTGGTTCACTTGTCTTTCTTTCCATCAATATCCTGTCATCGTAATTATTTAAGCTCTATTTGTCTGAATATCTGAATAACGATGTTCAATCATTGCCCTGATTTTTTTACTGAAAAATTTCTGGCTATCCTCAGTTTTCTTATGAATATGACATTAAAATCAGGACTAAAAATGTAGCTTAATAGTACAGTGCTTTTCTTAGCACACATCAAACACTGGATTCAATCGCCAGCACCACAAAAAAAAAAGTTAAAATTAACTTACAGTTTTCACAAAAATTCCTCTTTGGATTTTGAAATTTCTAATATTGAGGGCTTGAATTTATAGAATTCAAATTTATTGTATTCAAATTTATTAAATTTGTTGAATTTACTGTCTCCATGCAATTCTGTTTAATGTTATTCAGTAAGACTTCACCTTTATCTTTTCTGTATAGGAAGATATATTTTCTGTCATGCCTATTTTTGAGTATTTAATATTTCTGGAAGATAAGAGGGATATTATTATGGATGATAATGATGACGTTTATTCTTTTTCCTTGTTGCCCTTATTTGGAAAAGTAAATTATTTCTGTATTTGGTTTTTTACCTAACAATATTTCTGATCTTTATGCTACAAGAAGTAAATTTTATTTCTTTTCAATACTTATATGTATCTTTTGCCATGTTGCCGTTTACAAAATTGAATAGAAGTAGTACTAGAAGACAACCTTATTTGTTCTCTTAAAGGGAATTTCCATAACCTATTACTAATAAAATACTTTACAGTATTTTGTGTATCTCCTACTTATCAGTTTAAAGCTATTTTTTTATTTTTCATTTAGTAACCTTTTTATCATTAACCAATGCTAAAATGCAACTCAAAAATCTTTGGAGGTTTTTTTCTCTTTTTTAGTATATTCTCAAGATACATTATCCTTTACATATATTCCTGGTACTTTTTACTAATTTTTTATGTTCATGTTTTTATTTTAAAGGGTAAAAACCAAAATAACAACAACAAAGATAAAAACAAAATAACACGGCTAATATTATGTACATATATTTTTTTGCTTTAATGTTAATACGTAAGATGTTTCTAAAGATTTTTCTTTCTGTTTCATTATTGTTAGGCTATGCTACCCAGTGTTAACTTAGCTTCAGTGAATTGATTGGAGGAAACATGCTATCTCTTTTTCTAGTCTGTATTTGCCACAATATTTTGTGAAAAATCAAAGCATTTGCTGCTGGAATAATAAAATTTTGCTAAAAGACTATCTTGATGCCTCCTGTTTTAAATTCTTGGATCTGGTATTTTTAATTACTGACTCAATCTCTTTATTGTGCTATTCCAGTAGTCACATGCTTTTTGGCATAGTTGTGTTTAACCATGTTATCTTTACAGATTTCTCTATTCTATAAACTTTGCAATCAAATTGTTCGTATGAACTCTTTGTTTACAGTCTTGCCTAGCTCTCTGGTTACAGCCTCTTTTCATCCTTGACAATGTTTGTTTTGCTCTTTTTCATTTTATTCAGCCAAGTTTACCACAGTTTTCTCACTTTAATTACTTCCCTTTAGGAAGATTTGCTCTAGTTAATAATTTTTGACACGTTTGTTTTCTATTAAATTCATTTCTGCTCTGTTTTAAATCTTTCCATTTTTAGGGAACAGTTTATTCCTTTGGGGTTTTTTTTTCAAATTTCTTAAGATATGATTTTGTGATAAATTTTATTGTAATATGTGACCATTCATGTCACTCTTCATTAAATCACACTACCTCTCTACCCACAGATATTTGGCCTAAACACTGGGATTTGGCTGTGGTAATGGAAGGTGAGCAAAAGGAACAGAATGCCAGTTATTTTATTTCTAATTCTGAGCAGGACTTTTAAGAGACATCGAGAATCACTAACACAGAAGTTGGACTTTCAGCCTGGGTCACAGAATTAGAGGACAAGAGAGCAGAGAACACCCTACTTAAAGCCTGTAGAACTAAAGCTAATACATATAATGTGATTCTGTTATGTCCCAAATGTTCTGCCTCTTTTTGTTTGAAAGCTTATAAAAGTTACTTTAACTATCTTCTGCTTTCCACTCTACTTGAGAACACATCTGTACAACCACCATTACTTGGGAGGGATTCTATCTTCATTCTAGAGGTTTTTAAACTTCTCTTTTTTGGTCAGTATTATGCAGTTTAATTGACAAATATTGGTGTCATTTTTTAAAATATCAGTAATCTTGATTTTGAGTTGTTTCTGGTGTTTTTTCCCCAAACCAGCCCCTCAGAAGTTTCTTTTGCTTTGCTTGTACATTTTAATTCTCTTTTTCTTTGAACATTTAAAAAGTATCAGAAATTGGGCTGAGCTGTCAAAGACAGAGTGGAGCTATCAGGTGCAGTGGACAGTTAAAGAAAATCAGCCCGAAATGGAAGATTTAAGCCTTAATCCTCTAAGGGAGTGGCAGCAGCAAGTCTAAAACTGAAGGAAGCCAACTCTCTGCTCTCTGTGCCCAAAGGATGACAGATCGGCCTGTGCCACAGTTGGGGAACCCTAGAACAAAGAGGCTTGACTTGGTCATGCTCTCCTCACTGAGACACAGGACCTGACACCCACCACTTAAAAAGGAGAGTTTTACTGTGGCTCACTTTTTCCGTCCATGGTCAGCTGTCTCCATGGGAGGGAGGGCATGGTGGAAGGGTCTGACAGAGGAAAGCGGCTCACATCATGGTGGCCAGGAAACACAGAAAGAGGTGAAGAGCCAGGGAAGGAGAGACACCCTTCCAGGTCACACGCTGAGTGAACCTCCTCTAATCATAACCCACCCTCTCACAGCAAGTGAGCTGTGTCTCTCCCATAAATCAGTCGCCTTCCTAAAGCTCTGCCTTTAGTACATGAGGCTTTTGAGGAACATTCTTGATATAAACCAAAAGAGACCCAAAATCTTTGCCACTTTTATGCACTTCATTGTCAGAGATGAAGGGGTAAGAATGAGAAAGTATTGAGGACTAAATCAGCGTGAGGAGAGTGTCTTCCAAATTTCCCCTCCTCTCCACAAAGGTGGTCTCCACAGAGGTATCTGAAAAAGACTTCCACCCAGGCCTCAAGTGATGAGATTTATGAATGAAGATCCTTAGGCTAGGAATGCAAATATATGAAAGAACATGACTAACTGAAGGGATCTGAAGTCCTAGTTGTATTTCTCAGAGGCCACAGTACACTGGCTGGGTACCACATCTGGTATGAAGAGGACAGCTTTTCCCTGTGCAGTCTGTCAGTGAAGATGCTTAGTAATTACTTCTGGTCACACCTGAAAACTCACAGGTAAGTTTTTAATGAGGAGCCAGACTCTTCAAAATAAGTATTTTACATCTTTTTCTGACAATTGCAATTTCAAAAAATGTTTTTATATCTGAATCTGCACTCTGTTATTTCACCTGCTTCTTCTTCATGGTGTCTGGGTTCCTTGTGTCTTCTGTGAACTTATCATTATTGTGACTTCATTTGAGCCCTAGGCAAAAATTGCTCTAATAGACAGCATTTCCTTTTGCTTCAGTCAGCAATTTGGACCACTTTAAAATAAATGTTGGGAGATCCGGGGAAGATGGCGACCAGGTGAGCAGCAAGGGAGCGAACCTCCTTAATAAACACCACCAGCTCGAGACAGACTTGGCGAGCGTGAATGCCGGGACCTCGGCTGGGAAGTTTAAACTGGGCGTATTTCTCTGAGATGCCGGGGGAGATGTGGTAGGGCGGACCAGGATGCCGGGGCGAGACGTGGGAAAGCCCCAGATGCTGGGAGCCAGGGACGATCCCCACGGGGAAGAAGCTGGGCTCGGTCCAAGGGCAGTGGGAGCGCGGCCGCCTTGGTCCGTCCCGCCTCCCAAGCCGGTGCAGCCCCCCAGCAACTCCCGACAGAGATCGGATTGCTGGCGGCGGAGACGCCCAGCAATCCCACGTTTCGCGCGTGTCGGGCGAGCCGCGCGGAGGGCCCCAAACGCCGCCGGAAGCGGAGAGAAGGATTTGCTGGGTCCTAGCGCCCTGAGAGCACGGACGCCTCGATCCCTCCCGCCTCCCGAGCCGGCGCAGCCCCCTGGCGACTCCCGACAGAGATCGGCTTGTTGGCGGTGGAGACGCCTGGCGGTCCCAGGCTGCCGGGGCGAGACGTGGGAAAGCCCCAGACGCTGGGAGCCAGGGATGATCCCCGCGGGGAAGAAGCTGGGCTCGGTCCAAGCGCAGTGGGAGCGCGGCCGCCTTGGTCCGTCCCACCTCCCAAGCCGGTGCAGCCCCCCGGCGACTCCCGACAGAGATCGGATTGCTGGCGGCGGAGACGCCCAGCAATCCGACGTTTCGCGCGTGTCGGGCGAGCCGCGCGGAGGGCCCCAAACGCCGCCGGAAGCGGAGAGAAGGATTTGCTGGGGCCTAGCGCCCTGAGAGCACGGACGCCTCGATCCCTCCCGCCTCCCGAGCCGGCGCAGCCCCCCGGCGACTCCCGACAGAGATCGGCTTGTTGGTGGCGGACACGCCCGGCAGTCCCACGTTTCACGCGTGTCGGGCGAGCCGCGCGGAGGGCCCCAAACGCGGCCAGAAGCGCCACGAGAATACAGACAGCTCGATCCCTCCCGCCCCCCGACCCGGCGCAGCTCTCCGGCAACTCCCGACAGAGATCGGCTCTCTGGTGGCGGCAACGCCCAGCAGTCTCACGTTTCCTGCGCATCGGGCGGGCTGCGCAAAAAGCCCCAAAGGATAGACTGGCACCTTGGAACCTTCATGCCTGCAGGTACTCCAATAACTGGTGAGATATCGGCGCTCGCGCCCAGATCACCGAGTGGGGGAGGAGA